>JAWQUT010000134.1:386943-418542 GCA_033807755.1 Ellobium chinense | reverse complement strand
TGGAGAATGGGCCCTAGATTTGTGAACCTACCTGCGAATTATTTTACATTCTCTCCTGATTTTGTAAATTAAACCTGAAGTTTGGGTCATTCGCTTCGGTTTCGGTGTGGCCTTCTCTGCGGAGCACTTGTCGTTAAGGAAACTGGTTAGCTTGTTTACACCTTTCGATGTATCGGTTCGCAGCTCGAAAACGAACTGCAAGATCTATGTTTTGAACATCATTTTTAATAAGCTCATTGAATTCTGCAAATTATTAAAGAAGAGCCAGAGATTGTGGACTTTCTTGCAAGTGACAGTAGAGAAAACAGTTTATTGGCTCAAAGAGGGAAGTTGGATTAGGCTTCTGTAACCATAATCCATCAATACTGCTACTCCAAACTTCAGCTAAACCAGTCACCACTGTCAGGCTTTTGCCACTCCAACCAAAGATGCCTAAGCCATACAGACACAAGTACATTCACACACTTTTACAATCTCTCTCCGACATGAGGCCAATTCTCACTGGATAAACAGCCATGCACTTTAAGAATTTTGTTAAGTTCTACCCTTCCTAATCAATGATCTGATCTGTCTAACCTGCCTACGAAGGACCGTCAAATTCACCAACAGGGCAAACTTGAAGACATGACAGGGACCGCAAAAGAAGAAGAAGAAGAAGGTGAATCTGTATTGATAACAAAACACAATCAACAAAGAGCTTTGACACCCTCAGCGCGACCTCTTGCTTAACACGGGTGAACCTGGAGGACTCCAAAGGCAAGACTTTGTCAAAGACGTGTAAACGTCGAGGCTGTTACGAAAGTTTTCATAACACGGGGATTAAAATATCTAGGGCCTACTTCAAAGATGAAAAGAAACAATAATCCAGAGAAGAGCTGAAAGTCATGTCATACGCACTTGGGGTTGTGCAGCGAGAGAGAACGTACTCAAGATCTATGTGCTGAAGAGAAAGAGGATATTCAACGCTTGAATACTTGAAAATATCTGTGGTTAATAGCTGATGTGCAAGGCTTTGAAATAATTTTATGTTGTAACAGGAGCAAGGAATTCATTTTTAAAATCTCACAAGGATTTAAATGCTATCGTTGCTATTTCAATACCCATACCCCCTCGGTCTTCTCCCTCGTCGTTTGCGCACACTATGGGCCATTTTCTCGGAGAGTCACAATAGACTGACCCCATCGACTGAACTATAATGACGTCATCTTTCATCTTCAGCTGAAGTCTATCTACATGAGCACTTACTCCTCTGACAAACTGGTTCCCATAGTGACGTCATCAACGTGTCTTCCTCCCACTAGTTCCGAAGAGAAAGTGGTTTGCATTCTGTAACACTAACATTTACTTTAGTATGTGGCAGAAACACTTCAAGTTTCATTTCCTTCCCAGTTTCAACTTCCTGTACGTAATCGTTTTTTGCCTTCTCCCTCAACCACTACTGAACCATTCTTAAGGATGTGAAGAAAGAGGAGCCCTAAGCTGGCTTGGCCACGGCGTACCGTTGCCATTGAACTATCCTTGTCAAACGGGTGTCTCTTCTTCTCAATGAATAAACGAGTAATGGAGAATCTGATACCACCCCTGTATGGAAATAAAATTTCAGTTTGATAAGTGTGGAGTGACAAGCAGAGAGTGTAGTTTGAGAGAGTGAGTGGTTATAGCAGTAATGTCATGATTTGTGTGTCAGTTTAACTCTCGAAAGTCTGGGTGTCAGCTAGATGAGAAAGTGGTAGATGAGTGGCAATAGTGTGCATGAGGAAGACGGTTTATGTCTTGGCAGTGGATTGTACTCATGTAATATTGTATTGTAATGCATTATGTTGGCCTATGACCTAATAAAACCTTTGAAACTTGAAACTTGAAACTTGATAAGTGACACCAGATGTGACGTGGACTTGAGTTTTCTACTCTGCTATGAGACCATGATACACTTCAAACCTGATCAGTGTAGCTGACACATAGTAATGATCACAAGTTCAAGTTTATTTAGGCCGAAGCCAATCACTTTACAATACATATCAACAGTTCAGAAAGTATGAAAAGGAAGACATAAAAAAAAAAAAACCACAAAACAAAGCAAATTAAACAAGAAATACTCATACCTTTGTACCTATCTGCCAAAATTGATAATAATTTGCCAGGAGACGCACAGTTTTTACATGCCAATTTTGTAGCTTTTTAGAATATTGAAGCAGAGTGTAGCTAATTTCCGCGTCTGGTTGGGCTCGTCTGTTTGAAACATATTAATAATATGATGGGTAAATGGACTATTTCCCCTACTATCATCATTGTCCAAGGGATGAATTTGCCTCTCATAAGGAGTCAGGACAACGATATGTCACTCTTATCTCGTTTTCATTCTTCTGTTTCGTGTCACTTTTCTCATCACTTCCTCCTTTCATGGTCTCTAGTGGCTATTCCATTCTCTTTCGAGAAAAGATACAAAAAAGAAGCCCTTCCCTTCGTTAAGATAGTCACCATGTGGTTGACTGATCCAGACTGGTCACTGATCTTGTCTTAGGCTTAAAATGGTTCATGACGAAGGGATCTAATGTACTCAGGCAGAGATATAGACTATATTTACAGTACTTACACTATAAGTCTATGGTCCGAAAAATTAGGGACTTACAGTATATAGTAGGCGCTTATGATCTCAAACCTCAAATAGCCGAAAAATCAAATTACTCGTTGTTAGATCCTGATCCTGATTCCTATATGTTCCATAGCAAATTTACCTCACAAATTCGATCACCTCCAACCTCGATGTTATGGTCTGGAAGCTAGGTCACCTGAAATTCCAGCTGAGGAGTTTCTACCAAAGAGTGTACATTAGACAAGAGGAGTCACTCATGCCGAATCTTTAAGCCTGGCACGCTTGTAATTTTAATTGTTATACGTTTGGAGCACACCACCTGCACAGCTAACTACAAGATGGGGAGGGGGTTAACTTTTATTCGAATACACATCGTATGAGCTTTGTCTCACTCAGCTGCTCTGTCTGGATGCGGACTAAGCTCATCTCACTTTCAACTTTACTGGAAAAGCATTGTACGCATGCGAAGAGTCCCCTCTTTGCCTGTGTACACACTCTTTAAATCTACACTGAATAATAAATATCATCTGCAGAAGTCAGTAGCAGCCGCTGCATTGAAGAGGCCACTTGTAATCAAAATCACGATGACACTGACATGAGAATGATGATAATGATAATGATGATAATGAGGGCAAGGTCAACGGTAACCCCATCAAGGGCAATCGTGATAATTCTAGCGACAAGATGGCCGCTCTACTGACACCTCTTGACAACAAGCTCTCCGTGTCCATCATGAAGAAGGAAATTGCCAGAGCCCTCAGCAAAGCTCGAGTAGTCTGATCTTATCTTGGAGGGCTGATCGCTCCAAGCCCCCCTCGACAGGGCTCGGTGGCTGAAGCGCTGCACACTTCACTACCCAGATTATCATAATGCTGTCTGTTATCACACGAGTGCTGGCCCTTACTTTTTGATTTGTGTGACACCCAGTTTGTCCGCATGTTCGTCGACCTGGTTTTTGAAGAACAGTTTGGAATGTCGATGTAAAAGTTTGACTTGTGGTTCTTTGTGGAGGTGGATATGCGAGTATATGTTGAGAGAGAGAAAGAGGCAAGCAGGGAGAGAAAAAGAAATGAAGAACTCTTTGTGCTTTTAAGACATACAAGGAGGTCAAAGATAAATGTATGAAAACAGGACCCTTATTTACCATGATTCACACTGCCAGACAATGTTTTGCATCTCATTCATAATAAACAAAACCATGAAAAAATATGCATTAAACATATAAATACACGATATTATAAATGAAATTAATAACATAACCATTGCTAGTTCCTTTGGTGCAGCGCCCTATCCCCTCCAGCTCTAAAATCAGGCACTCACTTAAACCAGTCGCAGTCCTGAACGGTGTGGTGAATAAGTTGCGAAGTGTCTTCCTTGATGCCACCGCAACGCAAACAGTCTCACTCGGTAGTCAAACCTACAAACTTTAGACTGGAGAGTCCGTAGATTGTGAGAACAGCTCACTGTCTCGCCGTAATAAAGCAATATCTACAATAGCTACGACTGAATGTTAACATTTAAATTACATCTCTCTCCCTCTCCCCCTCTCTCTCTTTCCTCTCTCTCTCTCTCTCTCTCTCCTTTCTTTCTCTCTCTCTCTCTTTCTCTGTTCTTCTTTCTCTCCTCCTCTCCTTCCCGGCTCTCCCGATTTCGGATCAGTGTTTCATCATCCACTGTCTGTTGCCGAACATTTTTAACTGACTCTTCCAATCAGCCGTTATGACAAGTTACATAGCAGGTGTCGCGTCATTAACAAAACTACAATGGAAAATTCTTTTTCCAAATCGAAACGAAAACTACGACGTAAAGAACCAAAGCTGATATGGCAAAACGCATTATACACCATTCGGGGGTTGTGGCAAAACAGACCAGATTCAAAGCATATTTTTATGTGAAAGGCGAAATTTAAGTATTAAATAATATAGATCAAATGTCCTTCAATGGAATGGAAATATACATGTATACTAAATACTCCTACTGCTACATGAAGTATGTAGAATAAGCTAAAAAGTCATATTGGTGGATAACGCGTTTTGCCATGAAATCCTTCTTATGTACACACAACGCTTTATTTCACTTTTGATCAAATTTTTGCCATCTGCCAGATACTTCTTTTGCCATAATTCTAGGGCAGTCTCAACCTCGACCAGCCGGGACTTGAGTGTAGACGACACGATATTTCGAGTTGCAGATTTGCTGCTTAGTGTTTTGAGTGTGTGCTCACTGTCAAAGTGCTACTCATACTCCGAAGTGGCAGCAAAAGTCCATCCTTGTGCCCTTGTCTCTCCCTCTGTGTGCGGCCAAACTGGAACTTCTAAGACCTAATTTCACTGACGCTCAAAGAAAAACTTTGCGTAGCGTCAGATTCTCAAATTGACAACCATTTCGCCGCATGCGCTTCGTGAATTTTGCGTTTTCACACAGACAAATAGAATCACGCCAGAAATTATTGTTAAAATGCCAAGTTGAATTTTAACTCAAACTGAGTCTAAACATGGACAGCCGGTTCCAGCTGCTTGTTTTGCCATGAGAGTGAGTGCTTCAAAATGACGTGACATGTTGCTCACAGTGACACGTGACGGCACGCGCTCACCAATGACTTAATTGTATTTTAAATGCATGAGAATGACGATGTTTTTACCGTGATCTTTTTCTGAAGAGGACGACGAGTGTGTGAACATTACATTATGAGAACCATAGAGTACATTCGTTAATTCAATTTCATTTGTTATTTCATTCACATTTCATTGACAGCTTACGCTGATTTCATTCTTTCATTTATTTATTCTTTCATTCCTTTTCATTAATTCACTCCGCTTCATTCATTCATGCATTCACTCCTCTTCATTCATTCATTCATTCTTTGATTCATTAATTCTCTCATTCATTCGTTCATTAGATTTTTTTTTAAAAAAAAATTATTGCCAGATGGATTTCACAACGAATGCAGATGTTGTTGAATGTGGTAGATTATACTTAATCGCAATCAGATTAACAGTAATTACCGTTTAACAGCACCAGTTTCCAGAACATTTTCTATGAGTGAAAACAATAGCGCCTCCACTTAATCCCAGCTTGTACACTGTGCTGTGGATTTGTGTCTAAGCGGAATGAACAGAACGACTCTTTACTGGGTTGTGATAGTAAGCACAGTAGAATAATAAATTATATTGTGTTGGGAGGGGGAGAAAGTGGAGGGGAGGGGAGGGGGAAGGGGTGGCAGGAAGACAACTAAGTGTAGAGAGAGAGTAGAGTTCTTACATAATTCATAAATAAGTCAACTGAGAGCTTGCGGATTAACGATAGGATCTCTTACTATCGTAAGAGTTATAATAACTCCGCATATTAAACGCTGTTAAGGATGCATTCAACACCAATGCACTAATGTATTACTTACGATGGTGAGAGATCCCATCTTTGATGCGCAAGTTCTCGAATTTCTTGCGATTGTATTAAATGCAGTCAGAGGCTCTTGAGGTGGAAGTAATCATGAAATGTTGAGCTTTTATTCATACTATTCATCACAGAACTATCTTTTAAATATATGGCTCTTCTCGGTAATTCTATTTCTTATTTTGCATTATATTTGTTACATGTGAATTTTGCCTAAAAGGGGAATGCCTAAAATGACATATTATTATTATAATAACAAATGGAGAAACATTAAAATATTTCGCGTANAAACTCACATTTAACAAATCACTAACGACTGTTCCCAAGACCAGTAGCAGAATCCCCACCACTCTGATCATTCACAGAAGGTTTGTTTCATCCTTCGTACGACATAGTTATTAGAAATCATTTGACGATAGAAGTAAATACATAAAAACAGTAACCATTCATTCAGTTGCATTATACCTCGTCTGTAAACATGCGTTTTGTTTTTCCTGTGGTATTTTTTTTTTCACATTCGCTGCGTAATATGGGTGCCAGTCGATGAAATTTTGGTAGATGCCATATACTTTCAGTATATTATAATATGGTGTAAATGCATCAAACGGTAAACACACAGTCACCCGTGAAAGGAAATGGGCTGTATTTCCTTTGATTCTGTGGTTGCTCTTTTCAAAGAGTCAATTACGTCAATTACGACTACTGTAAATTTATCATACGTTTTTCTACGCCAATTCGTGACATCAAAACCCCATCGTTAATGCGCATTGCGCAAGCTCTCGATTAACTCTGTATGTTGAACGCTACTAAAGGTTCATTCAGCACCGCTGCACTAATGTACACCAGAGATCCCATCGTTAATGCGCAAGCTCTCAGTTATTAGGTTTCTTGTATCTTATGTTTAAGTCGCATTTGTTTAAAAGTTTTGAGAATGTAAACACTGTCGTTTTTTAACACCGGTCTAGGCATTACATTTTACTGCATGTGTTCATAAAGCTAATGTGTCTACAGAATATTTCACTGTATCTGGTAGACAGTGAATGTAACAATGCATTGTGAACATGTGTGAAGTTAATACTTGTAGTGCTTAAAATGTCCAAGTGCTGTCCCCTTGCATACTGTATTTTGCCCATGTACTACGTCTGTGGTCTGGGCTTATTCCTAATAAACTTGTTAAACTTGTTGTTAAGAGGTTTATTTCAGAAATATACCCTTTTTTGTCAGTTCCCAAACTTCCATGTTAAATAAGCCTATTTTGTCAATGCAGTTTGCATATAATCCTTCACTTTGTAAACGCAAATACTCATGTTGTACCGTTTTAT
The DNA here is from genome assembly GCA_033807755.1 of Ellobium chinense. Taxonomy (NCBI): domain Eukaryota; kingdom Metazoa; phylum Mollusca; class Gastropoda; order Ellobiida; family Ellobiidae; genus Ellobium; species Ellobium chinense. The sequence goes on along the minus strand of JAWQUT010000134.1, from coordinate 411,234 downwards.
TGCAATTATGTATTTCTTATTAAGCAATGCAGTTATCATGTTACTGTAGACTACTTCGAACAAGCTTTAAGAATAAGAAAATATATCTGTCTATACACGTAAAGAATGCGGTGAAGTTGTTGCATTTATCAGGATTAATTCTGAGGCCAATGCATGAACCTGATATCCCACACGAAGGAAAAACAACAACAAAAACATGTAAAAAACGCACTATTATTCTTGGATTTTTGGGGAGTTCAGTAAACTGTTGGGAATATACTGTGATGTTCTTTATTACAGTTTGGTATTGTAATCTATTTATTTTATAATTTCTTTTTTTGTTTCAGAGATATTTTTCTCAATTTCCCCAAATTGTGGATTATCAGAGGCATGCATGGTTTGAAGACTGTTTAAGTCTTTCTGCGTGTAGATATTTCGTTCCATGTTCAGTTTTGCCTTTTGGTGCATGGGTACTATCCATCAAATAAAATGTTCATGATTACGATCTAGATTAAATGTCATAGTCTGTCTACATGTATATTTTGGACGCATTTTCCAGTATAATTTGTACCTTTATTAAAGAAAACAGTATGATTGTGGTTTAAGTGTGAGCAGGTTTTAAGTGTCATTGTATGTTAGCATATCACCATTTCTTATGTTTCTACAAATACGTGTACAGTTTTGTATTCTTTAGTCAAGAAAATTACGTGTGCGATGATAACGTTATCTTAATTTGGATTAAATGTAATTTGTACAGGTAATAGGTCTCTCACACCTGTGTATGGCAAGGAACTGTCCCCGCTGTGGGGACAGAGAGAGCCAGACTAACAGAGAAGGACAGATGCCTGCCAGTGATCCAGACTTGGGGAACCTGACAGTGTCCCCCCTCTACGCACGTCAATCAAGTCGAGCCGGCACGGGCAGCAAGCCAGAGCGCGGGGACAGCCAAGCACTTAACGGAGCGACCAATGGCAATGAGGCCTGGAAGTCACTCGGCAGCTGCGATAAGCTGAGGCGATTTCACGGTGACAGACTCGGGTCAATACGGAATGGGAGGAGCAATGTCTTTGACAGTCTCTTCAGAGAAAAAAAAAATCTCCCCATTTCTCTCTCTCTCCTTCTCTCTAGCTCTCCCTCTTTCCCTATATCTCTCCACAACCCTGTCATTTAACACGGCGGGGCCGGTGTCTGGCGGTGCCGAAGAGAGATTGTGGCATATTAAGTAGGGACTACCTTTTTTTCCATTTGGGCTCGTCAAGTCCAAGCGACAGACTTCGGTGAATTGGAATCCAGTTTTTGTGGGTTGACAAAAGCCATTGATAAGCGGGTGGAGACGAGAGATTTCTTAATGCCGAGTCGGGAGGAAAAAGCTCGGTGTCCTACGATCTAGCTCTCGTGTGTGAAGGAGGACCCTCTTACCATGTTAGACGCTGCACATGTGCGTGTGGGCCTACAACTTGAGAGTGAACTTAACAATACCAGTTAAATACTCGTTTGTCAAGTCTCCTACTTTGAACATTTGTTAGTAAAACCTGCAGTGAAAATAAGGAAGCGTGAACATTCGGGTTTGATGTACACTTCATTCAAGAAATCATCGACGCCATTTCTGAATATATTTCTCTGGAAGACAAATAGTGCGTCCACCAACATTTAATCAAGCGTGTCTGTTTTGGGGTTTTTTTTTGTACTTGTGTTTTGTGTTACTATATCTGCATGTAGTCAGGATATTTTGGATGATAACACTGATCTACCATGTGATTTGTGTTTTATGTACATCTGTCATCCACATGTCGCACAGACTCAAGTAGCGGACAGAGGAAGAAACACTACAGTTTCATGGACTGATATATAGTCGTTGGATTTTCATTGTGAAGACAAGTTTGAGGGAGTGACTATTCTTTAAGCGAAATGTTCCCGGAGGGTCAAGAAGATAGTAAAACACACCTTTGATAATTATTTTCATTCAAACAAGTAATTGAAGCCATGTGAAACTTCAAAGTCCTTTTGAAGCTTCAGAAATTCTTTGAAGAGAACATATGCACTTGATTTCACACTTACACTTTGGATAAGCTTGCAACGCTCTATATAGCAAGTTTCAAGATTTTATCTTACATAATTATTTGAAGAGTTGCAAGTAGAATTTGAAAACTGATCTTATTTATTCCGCTGGCTCTCCAGAACGGAATTTCAAGACTGATTGAAGAGCGGACTTAGAAAATAGTCTGTAAGTCACTGTTTACTTTATTTCTAACTCATAAAAGTGTCTAATTTGTGAACTCGGGACACGCCGACCATCATGAATCCACAGTATGAGATGGGTTCAGTGAGAGGACACCCTTTTTCAGTCAAAGACCTTTTGGATCTCCCAGAGTCGAAAGCAGCCGCCGCTGTGGTCTCTCCCACGGGGACCGCTTGTATGTCCCCACCTCAGGGACTACCACACCCCAGATCTATGCCTCAGCCACACCCTGAGGGGTCCTTAGACCTTCGGCAGGGCCGTCTCAATGTGCCCATCCCCGGCGGGCTCTCGCATCGGGACAATGATGTGAGTGCACTGCAGCATTCCTACTACGACCCTGATAACCCGTACACAAGATGGCTTCATAACAACGAGAACTTACATTATGGCCGTAAGTACAGTATTGTTAAAACATAGTTGACTCCGCTTAGTCGCAGCTCTTTGGAATCATGATAAAAGTTGTGATTAAAAGGAATTGCGATTATGCAGTGTCTCTTACGTTGAAATTGTTATGCGAAAATGTTGCAATTAAGCGGATGTTGCGATTATCTGGAATGCTATTAAGAAGCGTTAACTCTGCTAACTAGCATCTGCTTCACTTTCGAATTTGTCTATTTGTTTTCTTCAGATTTCTTTTAACACACAAACATCTCTACCTTTTTTTAAATTTTATGCCACTCAGTTAGAAATGCTTTCAGATTCGATTAAAAATATCAAGACGTTCCAAATTGTTAAACAACATATTATTGAAATTGAAACCTGTTTAACTAACGCAACGACCGTTATACAAGTTGTATCTAGTTTTAGCTTTCTATGCCATATTATGTTACACAGATTACGATAAGATAAGATTAAATTCACCTTTACTTGAACTGAAGGGAATACATTTCACTATGTTATACACTGCAACCCATTAATGATGAGACATTAAAAAAAATAACAGTGCACATAATACATAATAATATACTGTACATAGATACAAATGAAATGGATATTAAACATAATGTGTCAAACACGGGAAATAAAAAATCAGTTCTGGCTCTGAAAACACACAGTGAAGCTGCAATGTTCTTTTGAAGTACAAGTTAAAATGTCATAAGTTAAAGGGGAAAAAAATCCTTCTTTGAATTTTCATCGCAGCTAACGGGCCATCGTATTATGACCGAGTAAACCAGTTAGGCCAAATCTCGTAAATATAATTCTGAAAGAAGCCAAGCCTCAAAAGGCTTTTCCACAGCGTGTCGGTACCATACCAACACCATTCAGCTATCTGTGTCAAAAGGTGTCCTCTTCTCTGGAATGCGTAAACGAATAATGGAGAATCTGATAATAGTCTTTTGCACAAATAGAATTTAATTTTACGAAATGAAAATTAATGGATGGGTGCTTTACGTCTTCATAGCTACAAAATTCATCTTCTAGTTTTCTCTCACAGCGGTCGAAATACCATCTTAGTTGTTATGCATACATGCATGGTCATCGAAGCATTGTAAACCACAACTCCTACAATCATTACTTCCGCTTTTCAACTTTTCCATTGTCAAAGGAATATGATTGGCTGTAGGATCTGTTACGCTGGCTTTTACTGGCTCAGGCATTTTTAATTTTAGAAAGCGATAATCATTTAAAGGACGCTTATCGACAGCACAGATTTGTAAACAGTAACTTAGGAACACATTTATAATTATACAAAAATTTACTTTTCTGTTAATGAGTAGCAGAGAATCAACGTGCACATACAGATTAGGAGGGAGGAAACACTGTTCTGTCTTATACTTTTTTTCTGAAGGAATTTTCTTTCATTGAATCAGTATCCATATCCTTAGAGTGAGACTCGAAATAACGAATAACTGATTTCAGACAGTTTCGTTTCGCTTAATGTTGATGAATTCATCTTTCCGAATCAACTAGCCAGGACAAACAATTTCGTATTTGCGATAAACTCAGAATGAGACATCAAAGCGGGAAGGACTGAGTAATATTTTTAGTCGACGGTAAATAAGAGCTGTGATTGGACAACAAATCCGCCATGTAAAGAATAAATGGGTTGTGCTGACCTATTTAGCCAGATAAAGACCTCAGCTGGCCTAGTTTAGCACCTACTAAACTTTTTTTATTTTCTTGGATAGTTGTTTTTAGTGTTGTTTTTTTCCGGGCAGTTTAATCTGAAACGAGAAACAAACAGTCATTGAATAAAACACTCTGTTTTGCAGCCAAGAAACTGGATTAACATAACGTTTTTATATCACATTATCAACTTAGTCATTAAAAAAAAAGACATATTACTATTTATTACATGATAATGTGTGTAATCATGAAAGACTTCATGAAATGAATCTCAAAGACAATGTCCCAGGATGGCTGTCTCTCTCTCAAGGCACACAGTTTATTTTAGGTCTTAATCCAACCTCAGGGAAAAGGGAAATGCAAGATTATCCGGAGATTTTATTTGATTTTCATATCCCCTGAGAAAATCCGATATAACTTTTGAGTAAATCAAACAAAATAATTATCAAAGTGTCAGGTAATTTCCAGACATGCAAGTCGAACACTGTAAACACAGAAGTGGAAAAGCAGGATAACATGTTAAAGAAGGTTGTGATATTGCAAACATTAAACAGGCTACATGAATAACTTCGATTATCAGAATGACGCAAAATGTGGTGTTATCAGGTGAAATGAGACTAAAAAAGCCAGAACTAGACGTTTACTTTCTGTCCTGGTCGCTCTGAACACGGGTGTCCAATCACTGGCCCGCGGGGTCATAGTAAGCCAAGGGTGTAAAACATGGCCATAAACGTTTTTGGTGTTCAGTGTAATGACGAGAAAGGAACATGACTGGTATGTATCAGTCCATCAGTTCTAACGAATATGTTTCTTCCTTCTCTCTTTGTTTTTCTTTCTTTCTTTCTTTTTATTCTTTCTTTCTTTCTTTCTTTCTTTCTTTCTTTCTTTTTCTTTCTTTCTTTCTTTCTGCTTTATTCTTTCAATTTCTCTCTTTCTCCCCTTTCTCACTTCTTCCCCTTCGTTCGCCTTTACTATGTTTGATTTGCTGTAAACTATGTATTGACTTTGTATTATTGACCCAGAGCCTAATAAAGACTTTGAATCTTGAAGAAAAAAAAATCTTGTTAAAATATAATAAAATCTGAGAATGCAGCCATGTTTTAAGGTTCTTACAAGATAACTAAAGCAAACTTGCTTGCCTTCAGAAAAGTTCCGGCATTCTATGATCAGTTTACCAACCTTACTCCAGAAAAGACATACTGAGTGAAATACTTTCTATTTTTATCGACTGCATTCAAATCATCTAAAATTCAGTCAGTTAACTTCTGAGAATATAACAAAGAAGCTAATGAGGTATTTTCAGACGGGTCAGTTACACCACGTGATCTAGGGATTGCTAGGATATTTTGATAAGTGACAAGTAATCATACATAAGCAGAGCATGTAAACAAACCAACGTGTGAGCAAGATTTCCTAGGTCACGTGATGGAGCTGAAAATACCTAATTTTTCCACCCATGGGATAGGTTTTTTTAGGTTAAGGATATGATTCTTAAATACCAACATATAATTAATTTCGCATGGCTGCATAACAAAATTATCATTGAAGGAGGATAGGCCTACATGAAGGAGTTTGATAGAAGGCGTATACATTTCATGGGCCTTGCAAGGCCCTGGGTTCAGCGTCCGTTGAGTTAACTATTCTTGTTTCTCTATAATATCCTGCCACTGCAGGTAGCAGTGTGTACCCATTTTGGAGATTTACAGTAGACTTAGTTCAATCGCAAATCGGATAATAGCAAATTCCGCTTCATCGCAACATTACAAACCTAAATGCAATAATAAATATTTTCATATATAATCACTGAATTATCGCAACTCTCATTAATCGCAATTTGGACTGTTTTCCCCAGGAGTTGCCATCAATATTATATCATATAAAGTATACGTGTCTGTGTAATGAAATAAATTGTGAGCCACAGAAAATTTCGTAACAGATCTTAATAAGATGAGCCGTTTACATTGTAATTCTCGCATTCCGACACACGTCTTGGCATCATTGTGATAATTTTCAATGTTTGTGATGCATATACTTCTTTCAAAGTCTGCATTAAACCTTTTTGTCATTGTCATTGTCATTATAAGGGGTACGGGGACCAGATTATTTTGTTACGTTCTCATCTCTTTGCGGAGTAGCATTGCAGTATAGTAGGATATCAGTAGTATTACTGTCATTTTACAACTGTTGTTCAAAAGCATTCAGAACAAAAGTTTACACTGCTTATAGAAAATCCATTTTACTGTATTATTGTTTGCCTAACTAAGAAAGCATTTGCATGTGAACATTTATCTTAACTGTTTTGTGTTCCTTGTACCTTAGACATAACGACAGAGATTGCGGAGGGAAAAAAAAAGATTAACTGGTCTATAGAAAAGGGAAAAAAGAACACACACACACACACACACACACACACACACACACACACACACACACACACACACACACACACACACACACACGAACAAACCTATTTGCTTTTTTTATGCATAAGTAGAACATATATATACTGTTCACCACTGTATTCGGTACAATTTTTATAGGCCTACCCGTTGAAAAAAAAAAGAGGCTTATATAACGCGAAACAATCTGTTTTTTCTTCATCTTCTTTTTTGCCTCTTCTTCTGAGGATCCCTGGGGACATAGCATATCATTTGTGACAGACAAAACATTTGACAAAGCTTAATATCAGTATTCAGTATTAACACTGTCTATGAGATAAGCTGTGAAAAGACTATCTACTATCGTCTTGCGGGTTGAAGGACCTTTGCAAAGCTTAACAAAATTTATGACCATATAAAATCCTTCAGCACTTCAATAAATTACATTTATATTATATCGAATGTGACGACCAGTGACCCGTTACATGATATTTGTATCAACTGCACTACATGCAATTCGTAATAACAGGCTTATGTAAACGGCTAATGCGCGAGGAACTAAGTCCTTTATTCAATAGAATAATAATAATATAACCACATAATATGCACTCGACTTCTCTTAATTGTAATCTGTTCAATAACAACTTCCATTCACTAGCAAAAGTCCGCAGACAAAGATATAGTGTAGTTTAACATAAAATGAGTGGATGTTCATAATCCTTTTAGCTTGCATTTAGACGGTTTATTAATAAAACCGGTCGGGCTGATTATACGTTATACATGCACTTGGCCAATCCTATTTGAAGATCGACGATTGTTTTGTGTACTCTCAAGGAGTTTCGAGTAAGAGGAGTTGACTGTATCCCATCACACTGGAGTCATAAATATATCGTTACTGCACTAAACTTCTGTTTGTTTTTGTTTTTTGTTTTTTTTATAAAGCAGTTTCGAAAAACACGATCCTTGAAAACCCACCATGTTTGTCGCTAAGGACAGATTGACACAAGCCTAGTGGCCGTATGCATAATCCTTACGTTAGTTAACGCACTGCGGTAACCACGGGAAACTTCTAAAACAGTAGTGCACACTGTAGTTAACGCAATACATTAACTAATGTATGGATTATGCATACGGCCACAGATCATTGGATCATGTAAAATCTATTCACTAAAGGGCCGCTCGTTTCATTGTCTTCTTTGCCGTGTCAGTAATTAATTCTCTTCTGGCCTAGGTCTGAGTTTTCTTTGGATGACAAGACAAACTTGCTTAACATAAGATATGTATTTAAATCACACCAAACAACCCAATGATAGAAATGGTTCTTTCTTGTGGAAGTTAAGAGTACTGCAGTATAACATTATTAAATTGTACACTTTCGGGGGGTTGACAGCAAAGGCATTTCATTTCATTTATGTTTTTAATTTTCCATCATTACTGTGGTGTCTTGTGTCCAAAATTTGTTTGTTACTGTTCAGTTCACTTTTTTACGACCTCAAGTCACATTTATAATTAGCAGTTAATCCATTTCGTGCAGGTTATAAAAATAGCGAACAGATCAATCATGAAAACAACGTAATATCACAGCTACACTACAAAGAAAACACAAGAAAAAACTAATTGTCATAGGGCTGCTACATAAAAGATTATGGAATGAATTAATGTATTGGCAACAGAGATGCAAATGTTTGATCTTCTAGACTAAAGTTTTATGTCTTGATTACTGAAAAATGGTGGAACCTGCTGGCAAGCACGGTCATTTTGAGTAATTCAGAGATCAATTTTATGTTACGTAACAATGTCTTAAAATCAATTGAAACGCAACGGAAACATAAGTCGCGGATGAAAAGCACACATTCTTAGAAAATGATTACAGTTAATAAACAAAGGCGTCCCCACAGAGGAAAGCAGGAGTAGAGTAAGTTTATGTAAGACAGTCCTTTGGAGATACGGAAAAATTCACACTGATCTGTTTCGTGGTGAAATAAAGAAATAAATTTTCTCATCACGATTACACATCCTCTACCGTTCCTACTCATTCCTTGTCCGCGTTCGCACTTTTAGCAACGACAACAACAACAACAACAACAACAACAACAACAACAACAACAACATAACAGCAACAAAAACAGTAACATCAACAATCTTCCTCTCGGAGAGACCAGACATAGGGAACACCTTATTTGCTGATGGCTCACAAATACAAAAAAGACTTGCCTCCAATATATCACGGCATCAAGCCCGAAGGGCTCAAGTTCAAGTGGTCCCTGGATCGGAAAAGTAAAGTAACAACAATAACGACGACGACAACAACAACAACAACAACAGTAACAACAACAACTACAATAACAACAACACTGGAACTCAATCTATTCTGTAGGAATGAGAATGAAAGCATTCCACACAATAATTTTGTAGTTTGTAATCTCTTACGGGGTCAAAACAAAGCCGCAAAGGAGCCGAAAACACCGTGGCTCTCTATCACCACTAAGTCTCACTGTCTGGTGTGAAACAACGGATCTTGTGGTGTTACTATGGCAAAGATCAGAACAGTGTGGCTCGTTTAACTCCTAGAGCATCTAGATTCCATCACATCCTTTCTCGCCTTAAAAAATTACACTGGCTTTCTATAAGGTTAGGATCCAGTACAAAATAGCCATACTCTGTTTTCAATCTGGGGAGTCAACTGCACCAACATATTTCGCAGATGTACTTAAGCTTTATATACCATCCAGAAATTTAAAATCCAAGGATTCGAAACAATTATCTATCCTTCGATCTAGTCAGTGGGTACTCCATCTCATACTTGAAATGCTTGTCAGTTTTTTTCTTATAATGAAGTTTTTGCATACATGCCTATAATATCCAGTGTGTGTATGTGGGTTCTCCTGTGTGTGCGAGTGTGTAAGATTATGTGTGTGTCTTGATAGTGGTGTATGTACTGTAGAGCACACCGAGCCTTTCGAGGGTGAGGTGCTATAACACCGAGCCTTTCGAGGGTGAGGTGCTATAGCACACCGAGCCTTTCGAGGGTGAGGTGCTGTAAAAATCTTTTGATTGTTACTACTCGTGTTTTGCATTGCACGAATCTTGCCCAGTCAGTTAATTACTGTGAAAATAAAACTACAACAGTACCATTATAATAATGAGGTTTATAAGCCTAGTATCCCAGCCAATGCCCGCTCACGCGACCTCACATTATTATTACCCCGGCAGGCCAAGTCACTCAGTTACTTTCTTAACCTCTTAAGGGCATGCTGTGTCCTTTTCTCTTCCATTTACACTAGCATTCTGACAATAAAAATAAACTCACGTTACAAACACATGGGCTGATCAAGAAGTGATTATGCTTTTATAACATATCTACAACATGCTCATGATATCGAATCCACGACTTTTAGATCTTGAGTCCAGTGCCGTAATCATTCGGCCATGCTGCTTCGTCATCATGACTGTAGCTGGACTCGTAATCTGGAGTGTTTGACTATCGTTCATTTCAATCCTCTACTTGTCTGTGACATTGCAAAATGAGCTGTGAAAATGCATTAGAGATACTTGTGTGCATCGATTGGTCTTTGGAGTTTATCAAAAAGGCTACACTGCAGTATTAAGTTACATACAAAAATATAGTCAGAACTGGCAAATAGACACACATTAAGGGGAGTCCAGATTTTTTGTAAAGCCGCTGTTGAAAGAAAACATGGGCCGTATGCACCGAACTTAGCGCTCTGACTGTTTCTACGGGAAATCCCGAAAACATCAATGATACTTCCCATCGTTAACGCCGGTGCGCAAAGTTAAGAGAGCATTGTGCATAGGGTCCCTAGCGCTCAGTGGCCTCTCAGTCCTCAGGATGGGTTAGGAACTTTATGTGTGTAAGGGAGAGGAAGAAGGGGGTGTGATACGTGAAAGTGCAAATGACAGTAAAAACGTATCAGCTGCAAATAGCAATAAGAACGTTATATTGTGCACAAGACAATAAGAACGTATCAGTGCAAATAACAATAAGAACGTATCAGCTGCAAATAACAATAAGAACGTTATATTGTGCACAAGACAATAAGAACGTATCAGTTGCAAAAGACAATAAGAACATATCAGTGCAAATAACAATGAGAACAATAAGAACGTATTAGTGCAAATGACAATAAGAACGTATCAGTGCAAATAACAATAAGAACGTATCAGTACAAAAGACAATAAGAACGTATCAGTATAAAAGACAATAAGAACGTATCAGTGCAAAAGATAATAAGAACGTATCAGTGCAAAAGACAATAAGAACGTTTCAGTGCAAATAACAATAAGAGCGTATCAGTGCAAAAGACAATAAGAACGTATCAGTGCAAATAACAATAAGAACGTATCAGGGCAAATAACAATAAGAACGTATCAGGGCAAATAACAATAAGAACGTATCAGGACAAATAACAATAAGAACAACAAGAACGTATTAGTGCAAAAGACAATAAGAACAATACGAACGTATCATTACAAAAGACAATAAGAACGCATTAGTACAAAAGACAATAAGAACGTATCAGTACAAAAGACAATAAGAACGTATCAGTACAAAAGACAATAAGAACGTATCAGTATTAAAGGCAATAAGAACGTATCAGTACAAAAGACAATAAGAACGTATCAGTACAAAAGACAATAAGAACGTATCAGTACAAAAGACAATAAGAACATATCAGTACAAAAGACAATAAGAATGCATCAGTACAAAAGACAATAAGAACGTATCAGTACAAAAGACACTAAGAACATATCAGTACAAAAGACAATAAGAATGCATCAGTACAAAAGACAATAAGAACATATCAGTACAAAAGACAATAAGAATGCATCAGTACAAAAGACAATAAGAACGTATCAGTACAAAAGACACAGGCCATATTGCACCAAGAGGCAAACGCTCTATCTCTTGGCCATCCTGCTGACAAAGAGTTACGTAGACAAAGTGGATATGATTCGGTCATGTTCTTGTAGTCATTTGCACTAATATGTTCTTATTATCTTTTGTACTGATGCATTCTTACTGTCTTTTGTACTGATACGTTCTAATTCCGCTGGTGGTGGATATTTCCTTTGAGTTTTTCTTGCAGTACTGGAAAGAAACGTTAAGAATGAACTCAGACAGAAACACGAAACCTTCTTGGAGATATTAATCTTAGATTCTGTTTTAAAAAAAAACAAACTTCAAAGCCCTGTCTTTAAGAATTATTACAGTGAACTCTAAGCGGGTTTTCTTGGCTTAGGTTCGGTGCTCTACACATTACAGTATATTAAAACTTTTCTTATTAAAACCGGATACATGAAACGGTTGAGAGGACAGGGTGTTTAGATACATATTATTTTATTATGTGCCTTCTTCTAGCATTGTGGAAACTTAATTATTCCATGGTTATTTTAAAACACTCATATAGTTGGTATCTCGAGATAGCATACATTTTCAAGCTACCCACAGCAACCCAGTTTCAGAATGATATTTGGTGTCTTTATACATAATCACAGGATGATTTCTCAAGACGATGTTCATAAACCACATGCAAAGATCCCTCGTATTTTGACATAGAGATGTGATCCAACCATCTTTGTTTTCGGTGGAAACTGTTTTAAGTTTTCAAGTGCTTTAAAGCTTTTTTTTTCTTTCATGAAACTACAGAATCCACCAACGTTTCGGCTTGTTCGATTACAAAAAGAAGCTATTATCTGTAGTAGTCTGCTCTTGCAAAATTTAGGCTATTTTAGTTAAAGTTATCAGACTATGTAACTCTATGTAAGCCACGGATAGAACTGCAGGCGGTTAAGGGCTGAAAGAAAGTTTAGTGTTTAGGTAAAAAAAGCAACTGATATCTTAAAAAGAATGGCGATTGAGGACTGAAAGAAAGTGTTCAGTGTTTTAAAAAACGATACTTAAGAAGAGTGGCGGTTAAGGACTGAAAAAAAAGTATTCAGTGTTTTAAAAAAATGATACTCTCATAAGAGTGGCGGTTAAGGACTGAAAAAAGGTGTACAAGTATTTTTTTTTTTGAATTATACTTTAAGAAGAGTGGCGGTTAAGGACTGAAAGAAGGTGTACAGTATTTTTTTTAAACTATACTTAAGAAGAGTGGCGGTTAAGGACTGAAAGAAGGTGTACAGTATTTTTAAAAAAATGATACTTTAAGAGGAGTGTTAGTTAAAGACTGAAAGAAAGTGTACAATGTTTTTAAAAACTGATACCGTAAGGCGAGTACAAACATCACAAACATACAAACATTGGTCTGTAGTACAAACAATCTAATGCACGCTGAGTGCCTCTCCTTTCTCTGCATGTTTGTCAGCCTTGATATGCCTACTTACAACACTCATGGTGCATCCAAGAAAACTGCATGCACATTCCATTCTCTCGGGTCCTAGGTCTGGCGTCAGCTCATTGGCAATTGTGAAAATATTAATCAAGATAAGAGTTGAGTGGCTTGTTGATGTAAACAAATAACACGTATGCTCCTGTCAGCGTTAACCTGTGGAGAAAGGTGTAGAAAAATAGCTGTGGTTTTGGCCTGGGATTGACGTGGGTTTTGGTGAGACATTGGAATACAAAAGAAAAAAAGTTGATCGTGATTTGGGTTTTGGAGATAAGAGAATTGCGGAGTGACGTGGAGTTATAAGATTCACTGTGATAAATGCGTGTGGACGTACATGTCACGGAGAGAGAGAGAGAGAGAGAGAGAGAGAGAGAGAAAGAGTGAGAGAGACAGAGAGAGAGAGAGACAGAGAGGCAGACACAGACAGACAGACAGACAGACAGACAGACAGACAGACAGACAGACAGAGGCAGGCAGGCAGGCAGGCAGGCAGGCAGGCAGGCAGGCAGGCAGGCAGGCAGACAGTTAAAGTTTTGTTATGCACTTATGAGTGATGTAAATTCTGCACATTTTCCGGAAGGTGGACTTATCAGTTACTGAGCTTTCCATTTTTGTTTATATTTCAACTGGAACCAATGCACCATTTCGCAATCTTCCACGTCAAATCCAAAGAGACTAGAGATGCATCATAATTGCACACCAAAAGCGCTCCTATAGTTAGTAGTCGAAATACGAACGAATATTGGAATCGTGTGTTCGAATCCGGCTAGCGGTGGGTTTCCACTTGGGTAACTTTGGTGGTGTTCACGGGACACCCCCTTGACGACGGTCAGATGTCTTTGATGTAGCCATAATTTTGCTGAAAAGGGACAATAAAACCTAACACACATACACACACACTCACATACACAAACACATACACATACACATACACATACACATACACATACACACACAACCGAGTAAACACCTTCATGTAAAGACCTTTTGATAACGTCTCCGTATCCCTAAGCCGAGCTTTGTCCTTTAGGCAGAGAAGACTGAGTGGATCTTGGATGAATAAGCCTTTAAGACAGTCACAGAAAAGAGAAAAATACATATGTAATTATCTTGTAAGGCAATTGGAAAAAAAAACAACAACTACAAATTCACCAGCAATAGCAGTGGTAGCAACTACAGCCGTAGCAACAATAATAACAACAAGAAGAAAACCACCGCAAAAGCAGCAATGCTATCATCATCCAGAAAGCCTACAAGGATAACTGAGAAAAGCCAGGGTATCTGAATACAATCATATTACATGTATATATAAGTCACGGAGAAGAAAATGCGAGAAATAACCCAGATCAATCAAACGGCAACATATCGAGCAATTTCATTGGCTGTTACAAGTCTTTGATTGGTGGACAAAAAGATCATGTTCTTCCCGATTTATTTGTCTCTCATAGAGATCAACTGTCCATTCTACGGATGAGATTGCCATAGCTGACTGATAGACAAATTATCTGCCATAATAGTGCTCTGAAAGAACCGATCCCAGCGGTAAAACATCAGAAATAGAGTCACGTATTAGATGCCGGCGTGCGCCGAAATACACCACAAATGAAATCTCTGGATGTTATTTTGAATTGTTCAATTTGGCAGGCAATGGAAGTTGTCTGAATTAATTTCACGACAACAACATATGTGTTTTGTCCTTATTTTACCAAGTGAAACTTAGGCGGGAAGGTACTTCATTCACCCTGCGAATGTGGCTGGCCTTTATCTATATTAACAAAACGCTTCAGCCAAATTTGTGTCACAGATTTCTTGAGAACTACGTAACGTAAAAACATGCGGTTTTCACCTAAATTCGTAGAAAAATACACAAAAAGTAATTATACACATCAGTCCTCTTTATTTTTTTTACCCTTAAAAAAAAAAGAATGTGTATAGCAACGAAATACAATCTCCAATAGATCTTTTCAATCCGCCCAATTCGCCAGTTGTCCAACTTTTTCAGAGTCTAAATGCATTCGTCTATGATGCCATTCGGTGCGCTAGGTATTCTTTCGCCGCTGGTGCGTTGCCTGCCTGCCCATTTGTAGAATGGAGTGTTAGTCTTGTATGACATAAGTTGTTTAAAAGAATGGAGGGGGGAGAGCCGCCCAAGATGAGTTTTACGATGGTTTTGATATTGGTTTAAATGCCGACATAGGAATATTCTGATAGGTATATCATGTAAGCAATTAAGTTTTCAACAACTGCTTCATTCACATTTTGTGATGATCTGCTCACGGATGCTTAGGTATAATCAGAAATCGAGACATGTATTACACTGCTTGCGTCAACACGAGTAACCGAGTAATAATCCTAATAATAATGATAATAATAAATATAATAATTCGGAGCGGTTTATAAGTCTCGTTTTCAGGCTAATGCCCGCTAATTTAATAGGATTTCGCAATGATTTACCCCAGAATGCCTGATAACTCTAGTACTGTCTCAGCTACCTGGGGAGCACACAATGAGGCTGCCATTTACAGGCGCTGATCATTAGCATCCTGACAACATCCTCCACTGCCTATAGCCAGGTACCCATTTTACAGACGGGTTGAATGAAACAAATGTGAATGAAATGCTATCCCAGGGCACTTACAACATGACTGTGGTCAGAAATCGAACCCTCAACCTTTTGATCTTGAGTCCAGTCCCTTAATCATACGATTACAATACATACCTCTCAATCTGATTTAATGGCCATTATCTGCTAGGCAACGCAAGTTTTGAACAAGACCTCCGTTATCGATGCCAGCAGTCGAAAGGGAACCGCGCGAATGAAGCATATTATGAGGAGACCTATTTTTTAGTAACAGAGTGCATTGAGGACAAAAAAAAAAAAATGCTGCAGAATTTGAGATCCTGATAGCTGAGAGCTTGGGCATTAACAGTGGGATCTTTTACCATTGTAAGAANAAGTTTTCAACAACTGCTTCATTCATATTTTGTGATGATCTGCTCACGGATGCTTAGGTTTAATCAGAAATCGAGACATGTATTACACTGCTTGCGTCATTACGAGTAACTGAGTAATAATAATAATAATAATAATAATAATGATAATAATAAATATAATAATTCGGAGCGGTTTGTAAGTCTCGTATTCAGGATTTCACAATGATTTACCCCAGCATGCCTGATAACTCTAGTACTATCTCAGCTACCTGGGGAGCACACAATGAGGCTGCCATTTACAGGCGCTGATCATTAGCATTCTGACAACATCCTCCACTGCCTATAGCCAGGTACCCATTTTACAGACGGGTTGACTGAAACAAATGTGAATGAAATGCTATCCCAGGGCACTTACAAGATGACCGTGGTCAGAAATCGAACCCTCAACCTTTTGATCTTGAGTCCAGTCCCTTAATCATACGATTACAATACATACCTCTCAATCTTATTTAATGGCCATTATCTGCTAGGCAACGCACGTTTTGAACAAGATCTCCGTTATCGATGCCAGCAGTCGAAAGGGTAACTGCGCGAATGAAGCATATTATGAGGAGACCTATTTTTTAGTAACAGTGTGCATTGAGGACAAAAAAAAAAAATGCTGCAGAATTTGAGATCCTGATAGCTGAGAGCTTGGGGATTAACAGTGGGATCTTTTACCATTGTAAGAATTATATTAACGCCGCATGTTGAACGTTACCAAGGCTGTATTCAGCGCAGATGCACGAATGTTATTCCTGCGATGGTAAGAGGTCCCGTCGTTATGTTGACCGCTGTTAAGGCTGCATTCAGCATCGATTCATTAATATAATTCTTATGATGGTAAGAGATCCCATCGTTAATGCGCAAGCTCTCGAATAATTCACTTACAATCCTGTTCTTAAGAAGTTTTTCTCCGCTGTATTACTCTCTATTTTCTCAGCTCAGTTTGTTGATCATACGCAGGGTTGTGCAGAACTGGGATCATGTTAACGCAGTTCATGAACTTCAGTTCATGTGATCTTGATCTGAGCTGAATAGCTACTTTAGACGAACTGATCTGGATCTGGTATATTGCTATCATAGGTGCTTGATTTGAACTTTAATTTTCAACGGAAATTTCAGTTCAGTTCATATCTACCTCGAAAAGCAGAATTATGTGCCGATTTCTAAAACCAAATAGGAAAAAACTCAAATTTCATAGAACTGAGTTGAACTTGAGCTAAGAGCTATTTCCCATTAGTGAACTGAACTTGATCTGAACTGACTTTTTTGACGAACTTGCCTAACTGTGGTCATACGGATTTAAAATGCTGAAAATTATACAGATAAAACTGAAGATTGGAAAAGCTTTTATGGAGGTGGTTCACAAAAGACGCAAACTTTCTAATTCTCATCTAGCTTGCAAAAAGTTTAATGGATACCATACTCCGTGTTATGAAAAAGGCAAGGCATGCCAGAAATATCTGACAAAAACAATCTCAATTTCAATATAATTGCGTACCAGTGACGTAATATCAGTAATAATATGTTGTATTGAAGGGCTGGCGTCGCAGTATGATCCTAAAAATATCTTTGAGAATCTGCCACTACTGTGACTTATTGATGGACATAAACCTGTCATCAAAACGTCTATGGATAAGGAGTTCAAGGTATTTTATATAGATGCAAATTGAATGAAATGTATGTAAATGATTTCTGATTATCTGTTCGTTTGTTGTTTCATCAAATACGCTTTCACTCATGACGTCAATTTATGAAGGTCGATTGTTATGTCTGGACATCTTTAGGAGTACTTCAGTTGTACTTTCTCTCAGAGTAAAAAGTACCGCTTAGCCCATTAGACGATACTAAGTTTACAGACGTTAATAACATCATGACGTTCACAATAATAACTACATTCACTGTCACCTTCGGTGCGCATTGTATTTCCCGATATTTTTGATGACCGCAATGACGTCATAGCTTCTAAATAAATGACTTTCACGGAAATGGTCACCCTTTAAGTAGACAGTGAAGATTTCTCCAAGCCAGCAAATTACACAAGACTCAAATTACACGTGGTGAACATGAAATTTTATGAAAATGAATTCCAGACGAGCTCCGCGGCTCTTCCTCAATTCAGACCGACATTACAAGTGATGACGTAAATTATCCCGCGTACAAAAATGTATTATCGTCAATTATTTTACACACTTTCACATCACATCATGTAGTGAATTTACATGACTCTAGACATAATGATCTGATCAGGTATTCAAACGAATTTGGCCTAACTCCCGCTGAGAAAATTGAAAAACGTCATTCCTACGGCTAGACTTGAACGCCATAATCATTATCTTTTTATCAGAACGGCCTTTCCCACAACGTCCTTGTGGAAGCTAAAATCTGACGTTCGTTTGGACTTGTTTATTTTTTTTTTAGTCCAGGAACATCTTTAGACCAGCTGAGTGAAAGTCTACGACAAATGCACTTTGATTTAAATAGAATACGTCATAAATCTGTGACGAAAGTTCCAACATGATTTAGATTTACGTAATTTAATGTATATCGGTAGCAGTAGAATATGGCCATTGTGCCATGATCATATAGGCTATTCCTTATCACTTCGTTAACACTAGTATTTAATTGCATAACCTTCAAATCTGGTATTTTATTTTGTTAACGGGACGTCAGTGCAGGATATCTGAGGGCTAGCGCATTAACGATGGGATCTCCTATTAGCGTAAGAATTACATTTGAGAACTTGCGAATTAACGATGGAATTTCTTATTAAGGCATGATTTACATTAAATCTGTATCTTAAACGCTACTAAAGGTGCATTAAACATCGATGTCTAGTGTAATTGTTACGATGGTAAGAGATCCTATTTTTAAAGTGTAAGCTCTCAGATAACTCCGCATACTGAATCGTACGAAGGATGCATTTAACGCCGATGCACTAATGTAATTCTTACGGTGGTGAGAGATCCCATCGTTAATGCACAAGCTCTCGTTTTACAAAGAAATTTACACAGGATTAATTTCTGTCATCCAGTTTTACGTTTTCTCTTCTTTGAGCCAGGCAGAGTCACTTCTTGATATAGATCCGATAGCTCTTGTCATCAGCTTCATCCCCACCACTGAATGTGATGTATTCCGCGGATTTTTTTTTTTTGACTGGCTATCGATGCGCACTTTGGGAGAAATTCAATGATAACATGCAGATGAATGAACAAAATAAATTTTATTGTTTCACCCCAATATTTTATATATACTTGTGTGGGCTTAATTCGTATACTAAAGGTTTATTGGTGAAAATGTTGCCCCAGACAGAAGAGCATATTATGATAAATGATAACAACATTGTACTCGTAATAATATAAGTATAGAGTGACATATGAAAAAAAAAAATCCGAATCTTCCATTTTCGACATAAATTTGAGAGTTTTTATGGTAATCATATGAAAATTGCAGATAGTATAGGTCAGGCAAAAAATACTGATATTTTGAAAATATATTTAAGTTCCACGAAGTCTAAGTCACGCAATCAAATTTAATATTATTTTTTTCAAAAGGACTGTGATTTAAAAAAAAACCATATTAATCTAGTCAGCCTTCATTAATTTCTAAGTGCTTTGGACATATGTACTTAAAATCTTTGTTGTAAAATTTACTATGAAGCAGAATCCTTCTCTGCAAACATATTTTGAGACTTTGAAGACACTTCAACCAGAAGACAGTAGACACCTATCAAAAAAAAATTATTCTGTTGGATTCTGAAGTCCAGGCAAGAAGGGACCTTACAGTAAATAAACTACGGTAATTCAACTTCACGGTCACCTTCTGATCAACCTAAAAATACTCACCCAGACATTGAACATTGATCTGACCAGTCAATCTGGGAACACCTCTCCCGAATGTCCACTCGATGAAGGAGGGGGAAAACTGGCAGCAACATCTTCTATAAAAATGTGTGAAAGGAATTTTGATATTACATTCGGATGTGAAATTGTATAGGATCCGCCATCTAATTTCTGAATCAGTTAAGCAGTAATGGCGCTCTTTATGCAATATTTTCGAATTTTGATAGCTGATTCCACAGAGTCATTGCTCTTTATACGATTGCATTGCAATGTTGAAATTTGTTACATCTGTGTCTCGTATTATGCAGCTATTTCAAAGTTTAAAATCAATCCACTACTTTCTGTTAAAGTTATTGGAGAAATGGAGATTTGGGTGGGTTTTTTTTTTCACTCTGTACATTTTTGCCAGGCTTTCAGAGGTGTAAAATCGCCAAAATATCTTTTCTACACCTTTCTTTTTCTAAGCTGAATTACCCTAAATTTTAGTGCCACTTTACTTTTAGTTCATTACTACCTTTTTGATGAAGTCCGAAGGACTTTAATATATGCATTGTAATTTGACTTACTTCAAGCATCCATAGGATCCTGAATTAACAAAAAAAATTATTTCTCATCATTTCCATAAAGTCAGCTTATTACTCCTGGTGTTCAATTCTCAGAGCATTCGTTAAACTAACTATATAATTTTAAACACAATTGTACAAACAATATCTTGATTGACCATGACAGTCTGCAAAACCAAATTGTTTGATTTTTTTTTTACATCTATATTGCAGTACATGTGTACAGAGTGTAGTATGCTTAGGTGTGTGAGGTGAATATATTATTATATAATCTTATTTACTTCTCTATGTAAAATGCTCAGAGCCTGTACGTACAGGGATGAGCGTTATTATTTATAAACGCTATGTATTATTATTATTATTATTATTAATGATCTTATGTATTTTTAATTGCCTGTTTTAGTTGGACCTCGACATATGTCTTTAGGAGTTTAACTGCCTCTCCATTACGCTCCTGTGCCTGTGTTTGTTTAACACCCTGTTGTTGTGTCTTTTTACTGCAATGGTGTCAGATTGCCACTAGGCCCCGGGTATAAATTCAACCTTTAGCAGTGAACATCCTGTTTGCACAATGGGAAATAAATTGATTTAATTACAAACTTCATAATCTTTCATAAAAAAATTTTAAAAACACCACCGAGAACGAGAAAAAAAGTTTAATTATGCAGAGCATACGATTAGCTCTCTGCACAGATCAAATTTTGTGTTTTCTATGATGGTTGCTAATGTGTCTTTATTAAGATAGGATAAGATAAGGTAAGATAAGATAAGATACAATTGCCTTGTCTTTAATGGCACATTGTCTTGTTTACCTTTATACATATAAAACACAAATTAACAACTTAATATCTTAATTAAACTGCCGGCTGCTAAATGCAGAAGGATTACCTTTGCATTCCCTATATTATTTTGTTAGAATTGAATATTCTGTTCTAATAAAACCTCAAAAAGACTCAATTTTGCTTTATAAGGAAGAGATGGGAAGAAATATATAGTCAGCACTTACAAAGGATACACCACACGGAACTGCGCAGTCTTAATCCGTCTATTGTTAAGAGATGCCCTGTAGGACAAACTACTGAACCGCGCAACTAGGATAGTAATCGTTTTAGGTTTTGATACTTCGTAACTCAGTAGCGATATCATTCGATACTACAACACATTTTCTCTCTGCATTGCGGGCTTGAGACCTACTCCCGTGGGAGGCTGCATTAAAAATGTCTTTAATGATTTTGAAAGTGTAATAAAATGTGGTAAAACTGGAAACAAAAAACTATTTACGATTTGGACACTTGGAGCATTGTTTTTGCCCATCTGATTGAGAAAGCCTCTTTGGTGTAGTTCATTTGAATGGTATGTAGCTAACAACTCTTTGCGCATATTTTCCTTTGGTCGCTGTGCCTTGTGTTTCAGCTGCGTTGACCCTGCTGCTCTCATCCTCAGTATAATTCTTGTTTTGCTCTTCTTGTAACGCGTCTAAAAATGTAAAAATGTTGGGTCCTGGACTAGTGAAATGTTCCCCGAAATAACGATGAAGGCGTTCACATGCGCTGGTCTTTCTAAATGTCCTCACCACCATGCACTCAGAGGTGTGGTAGAAACGTTGAGTTTTTCTGCAGTTAGTTACGCATCGAAATGATAAATCTTGATATCGATACTTCACTTAAAGAGGATACAATAGAAATAACACTGCGCGATTCAGTGGTTGGCGAAGTAAGATATGAGGCGGTTTATTACGTCAGCTGCACGGTTCAGTGGTGCACCCCTTACAAACTGCATAATCTTTATAAAACCACTGATAACAAGGAAAAAGTTTAATTATGCAGTGCCGTGCTGTCGATTTCTTTAACTTCCTGGCGCCCTGTGTGTATGTCGTGGTCTCTGAGAAATTGGCCAGTAAGAGGGGGAAAAAAGGCGATTAAACAAAATCACCTTTATTTGATTTTTCGTGCGCAAATCCAAGTTTTCTTTTCACAGCGATGTTGTTAATTTTGTTGTCTTCTCTGTGTGGGTGGAGCACATAATTATAAGTAGGATGATTTTACTGGTATACTTAATTTTTCTAATTCCCTAATCAGGTCTTCGCAAATTTTGATATTATAATTTTTTGTCCTCTCTTTTCAATGTTTAATTTCAAATTTAATTCAGTTTCAATTTAATAAGCTCGAGTGACAAAACTGTGGCATCAAAACAGTAAAACTTGGCAATACATGCAAACTTAACCACATGTACAATAAATAAGGAAATAAAAGACAAAAACCGCCTTGTGAGATATCTGCTTATTCCAAATCCTAATTATTAATATTTGCATTGATGAACAAACGTAATTTCCTCTCTGGATACAGGAACATCCTGGCTTTACCATAACATCAGCATACCATAAAACCATAATTCTCACAAAATTGCTTGAGGGGTGGACATGGGAGGAGACAAGAGAGACGTAAACTTTTTAAAAAATCAACGATCAAATTTAAATCCATCCATTATAGTTTATTATATTATTTGTCATGCAAAATTTCATTATAAGAATGAAGATATGCATCCAACCAAACTGAAACTCACACCATTATAGAGCAACTATAAGGGATAATTTTAATTTTTTGGTGTGTTCAACTCATATCGATACAAAAAAAAACAAACTAAAAAATCCTTTCATTCTACTGTCACAAAATGTGAAGGTGTCAATTAAGACGAGGAAGAGAAATGAGGAGGTGGTTTTAGCTAAGGTCAAGGCCACAAGCGGTGAATCAGTGCATGCGTTCAATGTTAAATCCTTTTTTTTTCCGCCCGCAATCTTTATCCATTAATAAAACCGGCCAAACGGACAAAAATTTGTGGAAAGGAAGTAACAACCAGTCTACCAAAGAACCCAATAATTTCAAGCATATGAGTTTATAGAGATAAAAAAAACTAAAATAAAACAGGTTTTATTTTTGTAAATCGCTATTGTTATACTGAAGTGCAATTTTTTTTTTTTACCTAGATGTAAAATAATAAAAATTCTGTAAAATTATGACATGACATCAAATTAATCTGTAATCGAAAAATAACCTAATTAATACTAATCATAGAAGCAAAATACTTGCATGTGAAGAACAGTTTTTCTGCATGTCCCGGTCATTTTTTGAAACATATTTTTAGACTTACTGGGTTTTCCCTTGGCACAGGTGAAAATGTATCCGCATTACCTGGACGTTTTGCCCGAGGTGAGTTAAATATACCTGCCCGCATGCACGCACACATGCACTCTCGCACAACGACACGTGCTGGCACGTGACCTCACGAGGGACACGCCCTTGCACACTGCACTGTTTCCAAATATGCACGTGAGTAGTTAAGAAGGAAAATCGATCCGACATGATGAGCTATAACCCCGGCTATTGCCGAAACGTTTAGTATCAGTTTGCTTGGTCTAACAGGATAGAATGACCTTCCTTGGTAAACACAGATTTGGTACAAATCGACGCGTGTTAGATTAATACGAGATCTCATATTCCATTCATAGCCTTGTGCGTACACAATATGCCAAACAGTTTTGAAACCGGATCTAGTTATGTTCTGCGATTAAAATTTCATGCTTGTTTGTTTACAAATATGAGTCAACGTAATGTTATAGAATATTGTGGTCATATTGCACTTTTGTTCTTCTCTCAACACCCATACGGCTTTTCAATGGATTCCATGTCTCTGATTCCCACACATCAACAAAAACCTGTATACGAGTGTCACCAATGACTCCATTTCGTGATTTACATTTTGTTTCAAGTTTGAGCTTATTTTTTGCGGGGCTTTTGATATGGGGTTAAATTGATGGCACAATGCAGAAGGTGCAAAAGATTCCATGCTGGTTTACAGGCGTGTGTGTGTGTGTGTGTGTGTGTGTGTGTGTGTGTG
>JAWQUT010000134.1:381330-386926 GCA_033807755.1 Ellobium chinense | reverse complement strand
TGTGTGTGTGTGTGTGTGTGTGTGTGTGTGTGTGTGTGTGTGTGTTGTGTGTGGGTGAGTGGGTGGGTCGGTGTGGGTGTGTGAGGAGAATATACATAGAACTTTTAAGATTCAGTTTAATTCAAAGGTTTTATCAGGCCATAGGCCAACATCATACAGTACAATACAATAGATAATGTAAGCCTCTAGCTTAACATTTTGGAGAAGCATTTGATAATGGTATTGCTTACCGACATTGCTACATTTTTACATCGCGGCATAAACATTTGGGTTTTGTTTTTTTTATTTGTTATGTTTGCATGTATCTCAGTATCTGACCACCCCCTCCATCCCCGCCCCCTCCACCCAAAAAATAACCATAACGTATAAGCAATACATTATTAAAAATATTTCCTTACATAATGAGGAGTCGTTTTTAATCTAAAATATTTTTCATATCATCTAGAATTAGCGTTTATTTAGACATATTTACGAATAAGTATAAATTCTTCTAACCGAGCCCTTTTTTTTAAAAAATTGTTGTATTGTATATTTTATTTAAGCCACATTTGCACAACTGGGAGCAAATGAATACTTCTTTATTCCTCAATGAATTTAGAAAGAGAAGGAGAAAAAAAGATAGGGAAGGGAAAGATACGATGAGAAGGGATTGAAAGGCTTGAAGTCATATAAAGAAAAAAGAAAAAAACCTCCTCCCTAGAGAATTGACAATGAACCTTCGTTATTGTTGTAATTAAGCTACTGTCTGTCGTATCTAGGGTCATCAAGATCATAATTAGACTCATTCCAGGGACATGTAGACTTCGTAACCAAACTTAAATTTCAAAACCGTGATATTTGTCAGAACCACATGAAATGTGTAATTTTTTAAAGTTTGGAACTAGTGACCATAGATTTCCCGCAGAAGTAAATTGGCTTAATGACACTGAATGTATAAACAAAATTTGCAATATATGTGAGACGCGTAGGTGACAAATAGTAAGACTGAGAGAAGTAGGTATTATCAAAAGGCCGCTGCAGTAGGCCAAATGCGCCTAAATATATTGAATTACTTACCACGTATAATATTGAAATAGTTAAGAATGTATGCATATTCGTGAAAGTTTTGTTGATGGAAGAATGTATATATCTGAGTGATGCTAATACGTAAAACAAAGCTAATAATCCGCCATTATTTCTATCATTACTTAAAGATATTGTTATACATTTATCTTCTTCAATATATTATTTTCGAATTGTATATACCCTTTGGTCTTCCTCTCTCTTTACTTATGTATACTATAAGTATGCATTGCACTGTTATAGTTATCTACTTGAACTGACTATATTGTTATAGTTACTGTAACCATTTCTTATTTTCTACGTCACAGATATCAGCTCCATGACTCCGTCCTCCCACCCCCACAGCACCAGCTTGGCCAACACCAGCAACACCAACGCCAGCAGCCCCAGCAGCCACGACCATCACAGCGACGCCTCCCAGCACGACAACCGGAGCAGCGACGCCACTACACCCATCAAAGACTGTTACGAAGACGACGACAACGATGAAGACGAAGAGGAGGACAGCAAGAGCGATTCAGGTCAAGGTCACGAGAAGTCCAACAACAAAGATGGCGCTGACTCACAAGGGGAGACAAACAGCGGTGACCCGCCCAAGAAGCGGAAACGACGGGTGCTCTTCTCCAAAGCCCAGACCTACGAACTTGAACGCAGATTTCGCCAACAGAGATATCTATCAGCGCCAGAACGTGAGCACTTAGCCAGTATCATCCGGCTCACACCCGTCCAGGTGAAAATCTGGTTTCAGAATCATCGATACAAACTGAAACGCTCCCGACAGGAGAAGGGTTTGGCCGATCTTAACCCTTTACCTTCACCCAGACGTGTGGCGGTCCCTGTTCTGGTCAAAGACGGTATACCTTGCCAGCGTCCATCCATGGGATCCTCTCTGAAGACGCCTGACCACCAACACCATCTCTCCATGCAAGCAGGAATGACCAACGCTATGGGGATGGGCATGAACCCTGGGTCCCTCAACCACATGGGGTCTATGAACGGCTATGGACATATGTCCTCCGGTGCCCAGGCTATTTCCTCCTCGCTGTCCAACTCTATGGGTATGAACATGAATATGAGTTGCTCTTACAACAATTCTATCAGTCATCTGAACGTACCAAGTGTGAACAATATGAATGTCCTCCCTGGCTACAGTCACCCGCTTATGCAGCCACAGACCAGGTGGTGGTGATGATGGGTCACCGAGTGAGTGAGTGAGTGAGTGAGTGAGTGAATTAGAGAGTATTCAACATAAACAGTTTCACCTGGGAGCTATATGGATTTCCTGAACACCTGGGAACGGGCTAGGCAGCATGGTAACTGTATGAAACAAGCACGACTAAGTCTTACCCGCCTGCGATGGACCTAGGTGATAGACAGGTTTATCGAACATAAAACGCAGATAAATTCGTTTTTTTTTCTTGTTTCCAACGGACCTAAATTCAAGTTTGTTTGTGGGCTCCATATAGAAATCCACGTGGTACCCATCACAGATACGTTTGGATGTGGTCACAGGAAAAAAAAAGAAAGAGAGAGAGAGAGAGAGAGAGAGAGAGAGAGAGAGAGAGAGAAAGAGACTGACTGATTTCGTGAGAGTATAACAAGTAGTCTATTAAAAGAGTTAAGAAAAAGCTTAAAGGATGAAATGCTTAAGGTGGAAGGAGCCAATGAGATGCATGTGAGAACAAGTATGGAAGCGATAGCTTGCATTTTTCCACATTCTCCATGTTTTCATTTATGTGTGTGTGTATACAGTGACATGG
The DNA here is from genome assembly GCA_033807755.1 of Ellobium chinense. NCBI lineage: Eukaryota > Metazoa > Mollusca > Gastropoda > Ellobiida > Ellobiidae > Ellobium > Ellobium chinense. The sequence continues at coordinate 384,104 of JAWQUT010000134.1, read as the reverse complement.
CTTTCGCTTGAAATTAGGAACTGATTCAAAGGAAGAAAGGAAAGAGACTGGAGTTATGTTCTAGATTCAAATAACTGAAGATGTACATGTAGTAGTGCCGTCAATGTACCAGGAATGTCGACACATAGATAAATTTGGCATACGAAGATTGTATTACCATTCAAATTGACTTTTTTTTGGAAATTTCTTGTTCCCTGATGACTGCGACGCCATCTTGTCAAGTTTAAACAAAATGACGACTAGCAATGCGGCCACTCTCAAATTTCTGCCGCCATTTTGTTGAAAGCTTGACATAATGACATCGCTACTGCAGTAGAACAAAAAATATTCGGAAAGGTGAATTATAAAAGAAAAGGCCAAGTTTTATTTAGCATATTCAGTATTAAAGACCAGTCATATGACTATTAGAACAGCAGCCGACCAGACAAGAACGCACACTATGTATATTATGACTAATTATGACTACTGATTCCATTACCTTTGTGTGGGAAGGTTGTTGAGATGGGGGATAGCTGCTGAGGGCTTGAATATAAATGACTGCCAGAGTGTAGGTTGAAATGTTATATAAATTGCAGTTTGGGCGTGAATGATTCATTTCACCTACATAATGTGTCACACTAATAGGCCTGTCGAAACTGCATTATGCTGACTGAGCATTAATTATCTATTTACAGTGTATGTTTTCCTTATTTATTTTTTTATCAAGAATCAACTGAAGCTAACTTTCTCTGTACGAATTAAATATTATTCAGTCCCCCCCCCTCCTTTTTAATGTATATGGCATCGTGATACAAACACAAATATAATTTTGTATACCAAAAACATTGTGCGCATCTATGTTTTTAAGATTCTAACGATGTGCAGTAGACTCCGCGGGATTATGGAACAAGTGTACGTATTTTGAATTACGGTTATTTGACCACTTTTACATGGAAAATACAGAACATTATTCTGCTGAAAAACACAATGATCCGTTGCTGGTGTTTTGTTTTTTTTTTTGGTATTAAAGTTCAGACGCTTATTACAAACTTCATGGGGGTTCTGAACTGGTTCATATCATTATTCAGCAGATTTTGTAAACATTTCCATAAGGCTGAACTAAACCAGTCATCATTGTAGAATTAACAACTCTTATGGACTAGACATCGCTTGTAACAAAGAGTTTACGTAACATCCCAGCTCGAATGTAGTTTGGATTTTTTTTCCCCGGTTCACTTGAAAAGAAGACAGATACAACGCTCTGCAGTCTTGTCAAATATACTGGCTCACTGGATTGCAAACACCTGAATTTATTTTATTGTGCTTCCTTTAAGCACACTTCGGCTAAATGCAACATTTTTTTTCCCTGTAAAGACAACATTTTCAGACTGAGGCGAAACCAGAATGTTCGAACAGATGGTTCAGCAACCTTTGTATAATTGCAACTTTTATTTATTCTTTTACGAAAGTTCTATTAAGCGGAGCCGAATAGTGTCCATTGCTATCGACTTGTTTATCTTATTTACATACTTTGTCGGCCTGGACAGCAGCTGCCTTGCAACTCCAGGCAGAAGATTTCAATAGACAATCAGCCTGAATAATGTTTATTATAGATTAATTAAGAGTCAGGCGCGTTAACTGAAAAACAGGCTCAACTCGTGTGAAGACCTGGTATGAGTAGATGTGTATGCGCGCGCACGCGGTTGTGTGCTTATAAGGGCTTGGCTGTGCATGTGCATGTCCGAGTGCGTACGTTGGAGTTTGAAGGTGTGTGTGTGTTGTGGGTCGGTGTGTCTGCACGTCTGTGCGGATATGCCTGCCCAGACTTGTATGTTATGTCGTCGTTTCTGACGTAAACGTGATTTTCCCCATAAATCATGTTTGAAAAACAAATAAGGTATTACATACAGTCTTTTTCATTAGATAGAGCTATAATAATTCCTCATAGAAGTGGGTTGCTTTACGTGCTCTAAACATGCATGGTTGCTCACCATTCATTAAGAGCAGCCCGGCGTGCACAGAGTATGTAAGCAAACCTAAGTGTGAGCACCAGTTTCTTGGTCACGTGACCAGTGGAGGCTCTACTCTTTGGGCAGCGTGGGCGAAGCCCACCTAACATTTTCTGAGAGTAAAGGCAAGCACACACACAAAAAAATGAGATTCAATACTTTACAACACCGTGAATTCACATTCTTTTAGCCTAATTTTAAAGTCCACTGAAAGGGTCATCAACGATTCTGCCAAAATAGGGGACAGGAGGGTGGATCTCCTTTCAAAGCTGTATTGGGTAGAATTTTCTGTATAATCTAATTGTTAAAGCGTATGGAAACTGCATTCGAGCGCTCTCCGTAGACATCACAACTGGGGCTTGCCCACCCAGCTGTCGAAGATATGAGCCGCCACTGCAGGTGATGGAACTAAAGATATCTAATTATTTTGGGCTCATATTAATTCTGATATACTAATCTGAATCAGGTTAAAAATTGTGAATAAAAGCATGCTAACATTTGCATATAGCGCTGTTTTTCCTTTTTCTAGAAGGGGCGGGGGGAGGGGGGGTAGGTTCCCATGAGGCACCGCGCTTCTAGACAATACAAGTCCAAGAAATAAAATCATGCTAATACTTGCATATAGCGCTGTTTTTCCTTTTTCTAGCGGAGGGGGGNGGGGGTGTAGGTTCCCATGAGGCACCCCGATTCTAGACAATACGTCCAAGAAATGTTTCTGCTTTAATGATATCGTAATGGATGAAACTGGAGAAGTGCTGAAGATTTTCATATCGAAGACTACAAAAT
>JAWQUT010000134.1:368830-378830 GCA_033807755.1 Ellobium chinense | reverse complement strand
GTGATGAAATTAAGAGGTGAAACAAAACATTGTTTATTGTTAATTAATATTAATTAATAGAGCTCACATTATTTTTAGCCTGACCAAATTCACATGGATTTGATTATTTACTGCTTGTGGTTATGCAGGTTAAATATTTCTCCTATTGGTATATTGACACGACTCTCCCATCTGTCTGATTTTCTGTCCATTTTTCTGTCTGCTTGGCTGCTGGTGCATTGTCTGATGGCAGCTATATGTCCATATTTTGTAACATTGTTACAATAGAATAAATTTGTGAATCTCAATCTGAAATCTGACTGGTACAAGTAAGTAAGAGCAGAGTTCGCTAGTCCAACTTCTAAATACAGAAATAGCCTGGCAATAACAAATAAAAAGGGATCTGCGACAAAGTATCATCACTGGTATTGAGCATTTCTTGTACAAGTATTAATACTATGTAATGATACAAAAATGAGAAAAAAATAACATACTTGTATCGAGTGTTACTTGTAAAAGTATCGATGTAAGTATGGATACTAAGATCTAAAGTATAATCCACCACAACTGCACGCGAACTCTCGGGGTGTAACTAGAAATCCGAGACATCGACGAGAGTATCTCGAGAGCCCATCTGACATGACACGAGAAGCGGAGTAATCTACAAGTCCTTCCGCTGATTGCGTGAAGGATGTTGGGATTGGACTTTTCGGAGGTGATTGCCTGATAGGACACGAGGGTACAGGCGAGGGCAACTGTAGGATAAGATTGGATGTCACAGAGTGGTTTAGTTACATCATTGGTAGCACTTGCAATGCGGGCAAACAAACATAAAAAAAACAAACAAATGACGGGTTATATGACAAAACATGTTATCCACCAATCTGAATTATTAGCTTATTCTGCATGCTTCATGTAGTAAAAGGAGTATTTAGTATACATGCATATTTTCACCCGATAGAACGACATTTGGTATACATTATTTCAGAATTAATTTTCACCATTCACAAAAAAAAAAAAAATATGCTTTGTATCTAGTCTGTTNCCCCCCCCCCCCCTTTCCCTCTTTCCCCCCAGTGGCGTTTTGTCATGGAACCCTTCAAATGAACAAGCAAAAATATAAACAAACCACAAAGAAGATACATCAACAACTTCAGACCTGGTTTCATATTTTGCCATTTATTTTTCTAACACTCAGCTACTTTGAAGCGATCTTGAATGCATTTCATTCACCTGTGCCGACATATAACATGACACTCCACAAACGGAATAATAGCAAGATTTAAGTATTATTTTGTTCTAAATTCTCTGAGCCGGTTTTTATCACAGTATCAGCATTCATGTAAAGGCTAAAATATAAAAATCTACGGATGTAAACATTCTGTGAGAAAGAGTGTCTTTTAATGCTACATGGGATCCCATTTTTCTCCAAACTTCATTTTATGGAATACAACGTTAAAAGTGGATTTAACTGGTCGGGAAATATTTTAATTGAAAAAAAGAGGAAATGCTGATTTTGTTTCCATGGCACCCGACTGGACACGTTTCATTGAATTATCCAAATGTCAATTGGTTATGTCGATGGTTGGTGACAGCTGATGGAATCTAGACCCATGCCTAACACACATGAGATGGAACTGACGGCATAGTTTGTGGTTTTGGTCGGGGTTCTGAAGAGTGAGCTGGTGGTGGGACGTCTATTTTCGTCTACATAATATGTCAGAGAAAAGAAGGCTTTACAATTTTTGAAAGATCCCTCTCGAAGTTCAATGTTTCATACAGTAATAATCTGAAAAACAGAGAAACACGACTTTTAGGAGACAGATGATATACGCAGAGCAACGCACTATTCTGCTCTACGTATTAAGCTGTTATTGGAGAATGAGATGAAGTCTTGAAAACAAGTCCCTTCTTCTCTAGTCTAAGCTCCATCTGGTATCGGTGTTTCAGTGATAAAGGACGCAGACTCTAACTAGATTACACGAAACGTCGAAGCTTTATGACGTTCCTTTGTCCACACGAGGTTGGTCTGTTGTGTTACCCATGTCATTGTAACACTTTAACCTCCGAATACTTCCGGTGGTCATTTCAAGGAGGTCACTGGGACGCCACAGAAGAAACAGATCATGTGTGAAAAAGAAGTTCAGAGAAATCATTTTCGCTCTGGAAAACTTCATATTGTGGTAAACTTACAGTGGTATCCACCCATGTGCTTGAGCACTATTTTGTAACGAGTCTTAAGGAAATTTTGCGGTTTATATAAAAACGTCTCCAAATAGCCGAGGATTTTGTAAAACAGAGCAAGTTCACTTTAGACATCATTAACAAAAGGGGACCGAATATAAAAATGAGACCCAAGCATATTTCTATACGTAAATGGATTATAGATCTTCTTATTTTTATGGCATGCAGATTTCAAGAACACCATGATATGGAATGAGTGAATGAGAAAAAAAGTTAATGTCTGAATTCACTGCTGTCTCCTTGTCAACAACAACAACAACAACAATAACAACAACAACAACAACAACAACAACAACAACAACAACAACAACAGCAGCAGCAACAACGGACTTAACCAGCTTTTCAAACCTTTTCTCATTTTACTTCAACATCCAAGGCTCAAAGAGTGGCTTTGTAGTGCTAAGACTGCATAACTGCAATATAATGGGATTTCCTCTTTGAAAATCTAGGATACACTCAGGAACGTTTTATGACCTTTTTATCTTATTTCTGAAGTGAAGGGATGGCGTATCAACTCTACGGGAAAGTTCGAGATAACCGGATAAATCGAGGTGTTCTTATCACAGTGGACGGTGTCAAAGACAAGATGATTGCCCCATTGTAAAAGTGGGTGATGATAAGTGCGGAAGTGAGATTGATAATACATACGTGAAACTGGTCGCGTTTCTTGGTTATTTAAAGGTCTAACGTGTTTTAAGGAACGTATGAGAAGAGATCAGTGGCCATATTCATAATCATTGCCTTAATAAACTTAGAGCGTTAACTCCACAGTGAACAATACTTATGCTTTGAAAGTTTCCTCTTGGTTACCGCAGTGCCTAAAATAAAGTAAGGATTATGCATACAGCAATGATTGTGGCACAGTAGTTATGTTAGCTAACGTACTGCTGCGTTAACTACAGTGAACACTACTAACGTCTTGGGAGTTTTTCATGATTTTGGCAATGCGATAACTGAACCACCGAAAGGGTTATGCATAGTAGACTGGAGACGTCCAAACAATCTATACCTGTATTTGGCATCGCTGAGGAAGATGAAGGATATTTTATATTTATTATATTAAGTTGTTTTTCCTCTGCGAATCCATCCATATCCAAGAGTATCAATAATTTTTAACAAATGTCAATAAAGATGGTTACTTGTGGTGATGATAAAAGGCGTATTGAACTTCATAGAATATGCCAAGAGAGAGTCAAGAGCTGCAAGCTGAGAACAATGAACAGTGAGATGTTGCACAATGGTTTTGTATGAAGCCAGTTATCACTGTCCTCACACTTGAGTTTATTTGGCTGGTTTGCTTTTACAGTTTTGTTTCAGTCCATTTTCTCATTTATTTTATTTTCTCATTTATGTGGTCACAATTTTCAGGGTTTTTGGTTTTTTTTGGCCTTTTCACTAAATGCTGTTGAGGGGGAAAGAATCTTTACGTAAACGTTCATCTTTTTATTGTACACAATACATTGTGCACTTACAATACATTCCAGAAATTCTACCGTAAAGCTAATGTGCTGTGAAGCAAAATAGCAAAAGTTGCTCGATCAGATCCTAGGTTCTTCCATTGAATCCAACAGTGGGACATCTAGGATTCATAACCCTCTTGGCCTAATTCCCACGGAAAATCAGGACGTCAAGCTTAAAATACTTGTCTGAATAAGAGAGCTTCTTCTGATGCATTCTTATGTTGCTGTACCGCTTTTAACAATAGAGAGCTTCTTATGAGCTTAAATCCCTTTAAACCTTTCCTTTATCTTCATCTAACATAATGAAAGAAATTCCTTGCTGTTCCAACAGCCATGAAATCATTTTCAAATGCGACATGCACAGAGAGACTCTGTCATTACATCCGGGTCAGGTTTCCCCAATACGGCAACCATCGCACCATAGTGCACGTGATGTCAGACAAGCCCTCGCGATTATCTCCTCCATGATGACTAAAAGCCTTTTCATGACCCCAGCCACGTGTATCCGTTAGACAGAAAATTATGATTTTATTACCGCGGCTGCTGGTCAGTGTGGTCAGTGTTATTTGCTCAGTATCGCCCCTGATCAGAGAGCGTGGGTCGCCGGCACGATAGGAGACTGTGGACAAATGGGAGGTGACGTCCGACAAATGGCGACAAGATGAATGACAAACTGTGATAGCTGACCAGATCGAAGTGACTATTGTCATGGTAGAATACAAAGCCAGTGTGGTCAACACTGAGCAGGATAATAATGGTCAGGGTGTGGATGAGAAGAATGATGAGCATGCGACTACGCGTCTGACATGAGTGTGAGTGTGTTTTTCAGTTGTAAATCTCTTTATAAAGTGCAGGGAATTTTCCTGGCTGCTGAAACTGCTATGTCTGGCTGTTGAGACAAAAAGCAGCATCTGTATTCCATCTACTGCAGTAAATAATGCCGAAACAATCCCTCAATCCATTGATTTGCACGTTTAGAACATGTGTGCTCCAGGCTGCGTTCGTAGTGAAGACCAAGGTTGCGCAGAACTGAGATCATATGAATGCAGTTCATGAACTAAAGTTCAGTTCGTGAGAACGTGATCTGAGTCAGTAACTATTTTGGACGAACTGATCTGGATTTGAACTGTAGGTTTTTTCAGTGCCTGATCTGATATTTAATTCTCTACTAAATTTAGGTTCAGTTCACGTCTACCTCGAAAATCAGAACCAAATGTCGATTTCTAAAACCAAAGGGAAGTGATCTGATCTGAAGACTACTCAGTTTTCATAGAACTGAACTAAACTTGATCTTAGTATTTTCTCCTTTTAGTGAACTGCAGTTAATCTGAACTGACTTTTTTGGTGAATTGGCCCAACCTACGTGAGGACAACACTGCCGATCTGCTGAAAAGCCTCTTCTGTTACTTTGACAGGTTTACTCCTCCAAGCATGAGGGAAACTATTGTTTTATACGATTTGCACTCTGAGAATGGTACAATTCTAACAAGATCATACCAAAATTAAGAGCATACAGTTACAAAAGCTCATTGCACCAAGACCATATTTAAACACTATAAACGTTTGAACACAGAAATCTTATAATGCCAAAGACAACTGACTTATGTACTATGGATCTTTAAAAATGCATTGCTTGTTAAGTCCTTGTATCATTTCTGAGCGTTCATGGTCCTCAACCCATATACAGTAGCTCCATCAAGGCATAGTGAGCCTCTATAAATCTGTAAAGCATATCATATTGATGCTTTGTTCTGCAGTTCCATTTCAAGATACATTCAGAAGTATTGATTCACACTCCACCTAGCCTGCATAGCTTGTCAATGATACGCTCTCCTGGTGATAACCGACATCAGCAGGAGTCAGTCTTCACCAGCTACTCTGTATGCATTGTGCTACCGTCCACCCGTAATTTGTCCAAAGTTGTACACCATACTAATCAGCTGTTCCAGCTAATGTCCCCCTCAGCATGTGCGGTCCGAGAAAGACCTTTCTCCATTAATGTCCACCAGACCATTGAGTGGACGGACTGCCCCGCACTGTCCAGTAGGTGTAGAAAGTTGTTGGGTACGGCCAGCATTAAACCACAGTCAACACTGGCGATCCATCAACTTGGCATTAAGGGGCTGTAACTCTATTGAAGTAAAGCACTCGGCCTGGGCTACCCGATTTCACACTCTTTTCGCACCGTTGCTCATCCTTGTTCACGCCATGCTCTAATGCCTTTCTCACGTCGACTGCCCCCATGCTGGCTTCTTGATGACTCTCCACACTCAAGCTGGGACTGTAGACAGCCAGCCTTAGCCCTTCCCTCCTTTCCTTTCCTCCCTTCACCTTCGTTTATTAGGGATACTGAAAGTGCTGAAGTTTATACGATCCTGGTAGGTTTTTGCTTCAGCTTTTGATTTTGTCTTTCTTCTCTCCTTTCCATCTCATTGGCCCTGCGGTAAAAACAAAGATGGAGGATTTCCGAGAGCAGAGGCTGATGAAAACCACACCACGGCGGACTTGAACACCAGCACGGTAGGAGAATAACAAGCTTTTTCTCTCGGGTACAAAACGTTGGGAAATGGATTCTCACTGGTGGGTTACGCTACTTGAATTGTGATGCTCCGACCTATCGCCCGCCAACGGCCGACTTAGTGTTTGTGTTTAATTCGTAAACGTGTATCTAAACAAGCGTCCAGCATTGTGTCCTGGAAATGGAACCCCGGCAGCGATGAAAGGAAACAGGAGAGGTTATTGTACAATGTCTCTGAGCTGCCGGTTCCCCCTGGATTTCCAATCTTTAGCGTTATTCCAGCGGCTTCGTTCAACCTTTCAAATGGATGGATACGTCTCAGACCGACACGACGACGTTTGGCTGCTTTAACGTTAGGCAAGAAGTTAGTTTTGGGTTTAATTGAAAAGAGATGCCCAAATCATATTTCAAAGAAAAACTGCAAAATGGGGATTCACTTATATGATAGCTGATTAATTTACAGGGCCCAAGCATCGGCATCATTTTCAATTTTCGACTTCAAATGCTGTAATTTGTTAAGAAAATGAAGGTGGGAGAGAAAAATGAACCGTGGCTGAGACAGAGGATTGGATGAGGCGGCCAAGTAAGGAGAGAACAAACATACAAAGGAATGGAAAGTAGGACACTCAGATTTCAGAAAGAAAACAGGGGTATAGAAAGAACAGCCAGATGTACAGAAATCACACTGCCCAGGATCGTTTGGACAGATCACTCAAGATCACTTTGCAGAGCTCTGAAAGTCCAAATCCAGATTCCACACTTAGATTATTAACTTCGATTATCGTCGAATTTTCGTAATGGCTGTTCCATTACCATTTTCGACGACTGTCTAATTTTGAGAGTACATTCTGTTCATTCAAATACGTATTTTTGTATCCTGTCGTTCATAACTTTTTTTTAAAAACGTATTCTGATGACGGCATCAGAATCCAAGCACGAGCTCAAAATCGTATAACAGTGAAAATTTTATGACAATTTTGGCCTTTTGTGCCACTTAAACTACTCTATACGATCCCGTTACCTCCCAGTCTTCATTTATATGAAATGCGATGTTATTCGCCAACAGGACACATTTCACATTTCATTGTAGTACTAACCATCACTTTAGTGACATATCATTGTGCAAAGAAGATAGTGCAAGTAACCGAAACAAGCTTAACAACACATAATTTGTACTGTGGTACAATTATTCCTTGTGTATCATTGTGGCGTTCCTGAATGAAGGGTGGATGTTTTCAAGGCCCCCAAAGTATGTTTTTTCACCTCTCCATTTCTTCCCCAACAACTTTTATCGAAGCTTAAACCAACGAAGTATGTCCGTCTACAACCCATATTGCTAAATTTGCTTAGAAACACGATAGAACCAGCCAATCCTTCAATTAACTCTAAATAGAAAATAACGACAAGCTAGAAAGCCAACCTTGTTTCACTGTCACCGCCTCCGTCATTATTCAGACGTTGAAGATGCTTCCCTTACCTCGAATTATCACTGGGTCGGAAGCACTGAGGATGTTAACATTACATTATACATCTCTACATCTTGTCTTCACACTATCCTCTCTAAAACTACTGTGGAATTAAGCTGTTTTTAACAAAGCACCCTTGATGGTAGGCACGCGATTGCAATTTGATTCGTAGCTTCCTAGTGTCGACTTTTGTAGTGATCTACTTGAAGCAAATCACCTTTGAGGACAACATAACGACCGCAAGGCGTAAACGAGTTTATAATTGCTGGGGCAACAAGACGGAAAGTCTATAAGCTTAAATGCTGTGACACCAACCTTTCTTTTGACAACTTCCCTGACACTTTTACAATCTGGTTATCTTGTATGTTATTATACTGAATTTCGGTTTAGTGAGTAAAGTTGTTATGTGATTAGTGCTTCAGCAGTATGTTTGTTTTCTAATAGGATAATAATATGTTTCTTTTATTTCTACGGTCACTCTTGCCACTAAAAGTTCCGGACTCGGTGTTTTGCCTAGAAACATGAAATATCCAGTCAACCTTTTCAGTTAACACTGTTAGTGCCTTGAGAGACGAGCTACAATTGTCGCGCAGTAAATTCTGCGCAGAAAGTGTCGCTTATTTTTGTGACGGGCGACATTTAACGCTACAGCTCAGTTCAACATGGACGATCGGAGAGTCAGGGTGGCTTTGGTCATGGTGATGTCGCGGCGTACCAGAATGTGGGCGACACCCATCTGCTACGCCAGGACTGAAACTACTGCCTGTCGCTCGTGTGACCGCACCCATTTGCCACAGTGTATCTTCAGACTGCGCAGTGATTCCTGCTGCGTTTTTTACATCTCATCTGTCAAGGGCCTAAATCCGAACTGGACAAAAGAGCGGATTCAGAAAATTCTTAAAGGACAGCACAGCAATGAGAAAGAAAGGAGTTTCATAATGGCATCTCTTGGCAGAGCAAGACACTTTATTCTCTCCTGAATACTTTTCTACTCTGGTTTAGTTTGGACATGAGCAGTGGTGTCCGTGACATCATTTCGAAGAAGATAGTTGTCCGAATATCATTTCTGGATCCATTTGGGAGTAACATAATAGAGGTTCAACCTAACGATAACCCAATGACAATTTATTAAAAAAACATCATGACCATCAGGTTCATTTCATGGAATAATTATATTGAAAATATACTTGACATATCCAGTTTTCCAGCACATATCTGACGTCAAAGAAATCATCAACCAGATACTCGAACGTCAGCGAAGATGGACACGCGGTCACAGGCCAAAGTCAGCTGTGCAAAAGTGACAACATCTTGGGTTTGCGATAATACGAACCATAATTTATGAACATCCTTTAAGACTGCCAAACACTGCTCTTTCTTATTAAGCCAGCACCTCAGATACAAACATGTTAAGCAGTGATAAGAATGTCATCACATCCGCTCCCTTGAGTGGATCCTCTGCCCAGGACACGCGGGAGTGATTGGAAACGAAAAAGCGGATGCGCTAGCTGGGTCAGGATCATTAAAAGCTGGCTTCCACTACGACACCCAGGACGTCCTGAATGCCCTTGTAGCGACCTATTGGGAGGAAGCTGGAGAGGAGGAATCGCAGACAATGAAGAGACTCCTCGACACGGGCTACAGGCGTGGCCAAGGGACGCATGTCACACCTGCGTAGCAAGTCTCGGAAGGCTGGGAACCAGATATCTACTGGCACCATAAGTATTCACACCTTACGATGGCTGTTGGAAAGGTGGACGGAGTGTCTATGGGAATGTCCCGAGCATGACGATGTCAGTCTTGGGACAAGGTATTGACAGGGTATTGACAAGAATATCATTAGCTCAACGATGAGTGTGAGATATAATTCATAGGTGACGTCCACATATCGTCCACACCAACATATAACGAATGTCATATTCCGCATTAATGATGTGGGGAGAAAACCGCCATCTTCTGCAATCATTTTGTGTTGTATGAAGAAATATAATTCAACAAAAAAAAATGTGTTGGATCTTTAGTTTTTGATCTCATTCATCAGAACTAGCTTTAAACTATGAATGAAATGTTACGAACTTTTGTATTTGTCCTAATTTTATTGTGGAATATAATTTTGTATAATCAAATGGATGACAACTGTCCAATCGCGAAGGGAAAAAAAACAGGTGAGATTTAGAAACACTGTTAATCGTATTTTCAACAAATGCTGTATTTTGGGAAAGGATATAGTTAGATTTTATATAGTGAGAAGTCAGTGGTGTAGCATTATAAATTGGAAAGACTTATGTGTTACTGTATTTTGTATTGATATTTCTACCTACAACCCCCCTCCC
>JAWQUT010000134.1:322480-353502 GCA_033807755.1 Ellobium chinense | reverse complement strand
TCACACACTTCTTGCAGGTCTCTGCTTCTGATGTCATATTTTTCTTTTTTGGGGTAAAACTTAAAAATGATATGCCTTTTTTTTTTTAAACCTTGGAGCTTAAAGGCATCACATAAAGACGTCAGCAACCGATGACAACCCGTTTCTCAGTATTCGCCGTGTACTATATAATATGTNCACACACACACACACACTGCTCACACACTTCTTGCAGGTCTCTGCTTCTGATGTCATATTTTTCTTTTTTTGGGAAAACTTAAAAATGATATGCCTTTTATTTTAAACCTTGGAGCTTGAAGGCATCAAATAAAGACTTCAGCAACCGATGATAACCCGTTTCTCAGTATTCGCCGCGTACTATATATGTATACCTGGATATCAGCTGAGAGAGCGATTTTGTTGTATCCATTTGATGTTAAAGTGACTGAAATCTACCGCCTTTCTTCTTTGTGCGTTCTACAGCGGAAAGAAGGTACCCTTCAGGAAGAGTTCATTGGAAAGGTTTTACGAGAAATAACGAGAGGCAAGATAAATCTGTTAGAGAGCTAAACATTTAGTGATAAGGCAAAATAATAGAGCAATCGTGAGGGGACACAATGAATGGACACTCTCAAAAATCATCGTTGCATTTGTTTGGTCTGTGTAGGGTCTTGAAAAGTGCCATCCTTGTACTCTTTGGGCGGTTTTAGCAAAGGAGGTTCCATGGCTACGTTTTGGGTTGGTGCGCGCCAGTCGTGGTGAGGAAGGGTGCACACTTACTTGGGGTTTGTAAGGAATGTGACGTGTTTTGGATCACCGGAAGAGAAAGTTCGGCAACACATTGGCGTCTATCTATGATTTCAAATTTGTTAGTGGAACGTTTTATCGACAGCAATGTGTCGGAGGAGGATAAGGCACAAATCAGTTTTGGTATTTAAGCTAGTGAATGAGGCAAAGATATTAGTATGGCAAATTCTAGTGGCAAGTCTTTGCAAGTCAATGTCTCTTCCGCATTAGTCGCAGCCATCCTGGCTTGCATAGAGACGTTTATCTCCATTGCCAAGGAAGAGGCGTTGCTTGCCTTTTCGTCAAATTGCTGGAACCAAACAAATGCAACCTATGATTCATCAGTCATATCTTTCTTTGCCTTGGGTTTTATCCTTCTCATTGAGCATCAGCTCTCGCAGTAATCTTTGATGCCAAGGTGTGGTTGGCTGAAGATGTACACAGCTGATTAGCAGTGGGAAAAAAAGGGTATTTTCTAAAGTAAGATTCTTGGGGATGTAATTTTCTCTTGGAGCGTTGAGATGCAGGGTATGCGAAGAGGTGATATTTAGGAGTTTCAGAAGGGTGAGGACAGTGTCTACAATATGAAGCATCCTAATGATTTACAGTATACGATGTAGAAGACTGTTAAGACAGTATATCCATTTCTAGAACAACGATATAGTATTGTTTCTCTCGTGTTTGTTCACTGTGTAACATCTTTGGGCTCTGGCGAAACATTAATAACGAAAAGAGTGCACTAAAATTAACAACGGTTTATCATAGTTTGTAACTGAAATTTAATTTTTCAAATTTCAACACTCGTAAGCGTGTCAGTGGATGAATGTTTCAGTAATTGTTTTACGTCACTAGATTGAGTCTATGACTTTGACCTTGGAGCATAAAGTCAATACCACGTGTGACCTCCGTTGGCTGCAATGACAGCTCTGCATCTTCGTGTCATAGAGCTGACTAGNAACAGTGGGGAAAAAAGGGTATTTTCTAAAGTTAGATTCTTTGGGATGTAATTTTCTCTTGGAGCATTGAGATGCAGGGTATGCGAAGAGGTGATGTTTAGGAGTCTCAGAAGAGTGAGGGCAGTGTCTGCAGTATGAAGCATCCTAAGGATTTACAGAATTCGGTGTAGAAGACTGTTAAGGCAGCATATCCATTTCTAGAACAACGATATAGTATTGTTTCTCTCGTGTTTGCTCATTGTGTAACATCCTTGGGCTCTGGCTTAAGAATATATTTGCAGAGTCATCGATCTGTTGTGTCACTGTTCTTTGCCGTAGTTCGTCACTACTTCCTTTATATCTGTATATCTCTTCAGCTGGGCGTCGTTGTGGGCATCGCCTTCATAACAGCCTGTCCTTTTCTAGTACCGGTCATCCCGCTGTAACCATGCTTGTTTGGAATGTCTCCTCTACGTCTTTGTCCCATTGCCTCCTTGATTGTCCTCTCTATATTTTACGATAGTCTTTCCTATCCCTTTGTGTCTTTTTACACGCCCACAGCATTCCAGTTTTTCTTATAAGGCTTATAGTTGTACCAGAGGCTGACATAAATCAGTCATGAAAGCAGGTGATGATCAGTTGAGGGGATGGGTTAAGGGAGGAGGGACCTGGAAACACCGACATTGTACAATACAACACAAGGTCTACAAAATAATTTATCTACACGACTGAAAGCTATTCTGATACACACCGACACCATCCTGCAGCCTCCCTCAAAACTGCTCGTACTTCTGAACGGAACTTTGAGCCAGTGAGGCAGTAGAGTGCAAAGTTGAGAGCGTTATTGGTGTACATCAGAAGCATCAAGATGTCTCGAATGGCGTAGTCTATCAGACTTCTGGTTGTGTCGGTCTGAAAGTTTGGCGCGAAACCTTGCGCGGTAGCAGGAACATTGCAGACGACAAACGTCGTAGAGATTGTCACAAGCATCATTGTCAACGAAGTCTCCCTGGCAAGTCTTCGTTTAGATTCGCTGTGTGAGACTCGCACTGTCTTATCGCCGACAGTGGACATTTGCTCCTTCGTTATGACCATGTCACAAGCATGAGAATGCACAGTGATAGTTTCTTCATCCCTTTTGTAAAATTGTTTCAAGACTCGCTTCCTGCTTTTGACGACCCCAACAGCGATAATAATGTTGCAGATGATGACATAAAGGGCTGGGATAAAAGCAAATAAGATGCTATCTATAAGGATCAGCGGAAGGGTTAGTTCTGAATTATAACCCGCTACGCAATGGACGATTACAGTAGCATTGTTCACGGGATCGATGGTCTCCAAATCTTTCATTAACAGTGCCATGAACAAACTCAGTGTTCCAAATATGAGGACAAAACTCATAACTTCCAATCCGTACTTAACAGCTGTGGATGAGCAGAGATGCTGGACACGATGTGGCCAAATGATGGATACCACTCTCTCGGTTGTTACGATGACCAAAATCCAGCTGCTCACGTATAGCAAGAAAAAGTAGAGGAATCTACTGCACAGGCACCATGTATCGTTAGTGCGAGTGTCTATGTTGAGAACTCGTTTTATCACATAAGGCAGAAGACCGTTCAGTATGACTCCTAAGTCTGAGATGGAGAGGACACGAAGATAAATGGACATGTTGCTGTCCCGGAAAGTCTTTCGGCTGAGAATAACGAAAGATAAAGGATTGCAAACACAGCCAACAACTACGAGTAAGAGCCCGTAGCAAGCACAGAACCAGTCTACGGCTTGTAGAAACACGGTCAGACTTTGCGTGAACCTCATTTGTTACTATTTCCAAATGCGAGAAAATAAAATGAGCCGTTGTCCAAATAGCTAATACACAATCATACCAACATCTCAGCTTTAAAGTCATACCATAATTTTATTATTGCTCTTGGCTGCAAGCCAGTGGATTTCTAAGGTGCCTTTTAGAACTGTTTGACTTGAGAAAAAATTTTTTAGATGCTTTCTTGTGCTCAGGTAGTTATACTACTGTGTTGCTAACAGTGACCGATATTAAAAGAGAAAGTCTCCTATTGTATCTTAACTTCCATCTCTGGCTGTGATGTATGGGGAGAGATCATTAGCCTATTCCTTAAATTCTGAATGAATGGTTTGGATCCACAGTAATGACAGAGTATTTCTGTTAAGTAATGGTTCAAAGCTCAACAGAAAAAAAGGTTGTTGTAATCTTTTGAAGTTTCTTAATGACAAATCACTTGCAACATCACAAACGTACGAACCAAAGCCAGATTTAGACTAACAATCTTCTCTACAAATGCCTCGAAACCCAGTCTTGTTTGTCCAACTATTACTTCAAAGGCTACAGATCAGAGGGGTAAAGTAAACTGCAAAGGACAAGAATGATCCATTCCCAAATCTTTGTCAACTTTTGACAAAGAATTGTGCTTAAAAATATATAGAACGGATACGTCATATAGGTACATCATAAATGTTCGTTTCCATTCAATTTTCCCGAATGATGAGAGGCTGAATCTCTAAAAGACTAGACCAGATCATAATTATATAGTTACTAAGACAGGAACGTTGGTGATTATCAAGTCCTTGTGCGTTATGGCTAGAAATATCAATATAAAATACAGTAGCACATAAGTCTTTTCAATTTGAAATTCTATGCCGTTGACTTTTTATCATATTATTATCTATTTAACTACATGTATGGAGTAAATACAACACTTTGTAAATACCTCAAAGTCCGGAACAAAGAGTGCTTCCTACTCGTACCTTGTTGGTTTTGTTTTTTCTGTGTTGTACCGGCCACGTTGACCTCAAAGTTGTAGTCCACAATTAGATCAAATGCAAATATTGGCAACATTTTGTTCACAGTTTAAAGTTAGTTCTGATGACATTATCAAGGTTCGTGAATGGGATCGAAACATTTTATATAGAATTAAGTTTTTTCTTGCGACACAACATGTTGCAAACAATAGCAGTTTTCTCTGCACCTCAGTCATGTGGAATATGATGTTCGTTATGTGTCAGCATGGACAATATATGGGCATCGCCCATGATTTATATTCCACACTCATAGTTAATCTAATGATGTTCTTATCATTGCTTAATAATTTAGTTTCTGAGGTGCTTGGAATCGCCTATCAGCAGACAGCAGTGCCTGGCAGTCTCAAAGGATGCCCATTTGGCCGATGTTGTCCCATATCCAAGATGTTGTCGCCTCTGCACATCTGACTTTGGGATACTACCGCGTCTGGGGTTTCTGTCGTCCTAACTGCTTGTTGACGGTTTCCTTGAAAACTGATGTGTGCTAAATGATTTGAAATTTTATGTATATTTTTAATGTGATTATTCCATTATAAATGTTCATGATGATTTTGGTACATTTTTATTGTCTTTTCGAACCTCTATTATGTTACCCTTAAATGTTACCCAAGAATGATTTTCAGATTAACTTAGATCAATCTTCTTCGTTGTGATACCATAATCAACACTGTCCATGTCACAAATAAACTTGAAAAAGTACTCAGTAGAGAGTGAAGTACCTTGCTTTGCCACCACAGTTCGTCATAAAAATGTCCTCCCTGGCATGGCCGTGATGTGCTTTAATTTATTTTTTTTCCATCAGCTCCTTTGTCTAAATCGACACTCCATCCATAATACGCTTTTTTTGTCCACGCCCAATTTTTTCAAGTTTCATTCAGATTGCTTTGTAACTTTTCAGGTTTCCGGCAAACCAACAAAGATCCTCACATGCAAAGTAAACAGATGAAAATGATAATCTTCTTGGCGGAGGTAATACGTGTATGTCAACAACAATAAACCAGATAGATTTCCAACATTTTTGTACATAATCCCAGTGGATTAGAACACTCGAATAACACAAAGAACGGCTGCTAGTCGTCATAAAACATATTTTTTTTTAAAAATAGTCTCTTTACTATAATCATGTCAACCTTTACTATTACTAGCATAAAAATCTGTAGCCATACTTCTCTCTTCTGTGGTAATATAGGGTATGCATTGGTGTATTTTGTTTTAGCTAAGGTATAATTCTCTTGTTAGAAGTCGACGTGCAACAAGATGCTATGAAGCACGCAGCAAATTTTCGTCAACCTATATGAATATGCCTTTTATCAAACCCTGTTGGTCTGCTTGAAGGACGAACTTGATTTCGCCGTAAACGAGTGGTCATTTGTTATTGTTTAACAAAGAAAAGGGGTTAGGGAAAGGGTTGGATTACGGCGAAATCGAGCACACTGTGCTTGAATACAGCAAAGCAGTGTTGCTCATGTTTTGAATAGATAAAGATGCCTCGCAGCACCCTAGCACTCAATCCAAGTATATCAATGCTATTTATGCAGAGAGCGGTATAGCAGGAGCAGTGGTGGGCAGAACTGAGATCATACGAACACAGTCCGTGAACTTCTGTTCATGACAATTTATCTCAGCTTGATAGCCACTTTGAAAGAATTGACGTGGATCTGAACCGTAGCCATTTTGGGTGCTTGATCTGAACTTTATTTTTCTACCAGAATTTTAGTTCAGATCACATCTACCTGAAAAAAACCTGATCCGAATGCCAATTTCTTAAGTAAAGGGAACTGATCTCATCTGAAAACTATTCAGTTTTCATAGAACTGAGCTGAATTTGATCATAGGTTTTTTTGCCTCATAGTGAACTGAACGTGTTCTGAACTGACTTTTCGGTGACCTTGCCCAGCTCTGAGCACGAGTACTCACGAGACAGGGGAAGATACTAGTGCAGTTCTTTCATGGTCCACGTTTCTGATGGCCTGGTCATCATGCCCATCAGTCCCTCGATAGTCCCACCTGATACTGAGCAAAATCAGATAGGGGCCTTTTTCCTATTTGTTGTTTGCAAGATCTCGATCCTCAGTTTGTGTTTTGGTGACAAAATCCATGGAGGTTTGTTAGGTGACCAGTGGTGCTGCAGTCGACCCCGCTAATATGCAAACAGTTTATAATCATCTTCTACTTTATTGAAACATTTTCTTAGACAAATGAACACGGAATAGATAGATAGATAGATAGATAGATAGATAGATAGATAGATAGATAGATAGATAGATAGATAGATAGATAGATAGATAGATAGATAGATAGAGTGGACAGGAATATAGATCGGCACAGTTTTGCAAGTTTGTAATTGTGAGGCATTAGAACTCGGGCGTGACCACACAAATTAGCATCTCAGTTACTCTCAGTGAGGTACAGATCATTTCTATTAGCACCGCGACTATCCCCACCACCAGCTCCACAAAGACACGGCCATAGTGAATATTTTGTAGTTGTTATTTAATAACCCTTTCTGCTCTAAACGTGGTATATATCGCCAGTAAGATATCATAATGGGCACAGAGGGAACAGTCCCCAGAAAATCATACATGCAATTGCTTCACCCTTATTATTATAATTACCATCATCAGCATTATATTATATCGAAGCAACATCACTAACTGAGCTATCTCTGAGGTTTTCTTGTACATAGCACAAACGAACAAATCATCATTAACTGTATCAAAAATAAAAAGACATCAACATAACCACAAACAATGTCAAAAACAAAATACTAAAATAATAGCAGCAGCAAAACTTTATGCATTAGCAATAGCAATATGTTTATTAAGCTCAGACAACATTCTGTTGTAAATGAGGAAACAATAACAATATTCTTAACAAGCAATTCATATATTCTACCCTTCCTCTCTCTCTCTCTCTCTCTCTCTCTCNCTCTCTCTCTCTCTCTCTCTCTCTCTCTCTCTCTCTCTCTCTCTCTCTCTCTCTCTTAACTTCAACCAACACGCAAAGACGAAAATGTCAAACCAGTGAAAGATGATTTTAACAGAGAAACAAGAAAAGGAAGGCAAAAGCAACATTAACGACAATTACAAAGACAATAACAAAAACAGCAACACCAAAAAGAATTACAGGTTACAAAAAATGAAACATTCTGTATGATACTGTAGAAATGTCATTTTTCCACGGAACGTAAGAGATGGCTTTTCGGGACGATCTAACTTTCATGAGTCCCACATGATGATTATATTATCTCAAATTTATAAATGAGTAGGCGTCGAGGGTAATGCCGTGTGTCTGAATATGGCACTAAAAGCGCCAAATTGGCAATTTTGTTTCGTACTAATGGAAAAAGCATATCATAATCCATAATATCCAAGTAATGAAGGATAGTAACTAGAAATAACCCCGATATTCCTTTTCCTTTGTCTCCATTGAAATCATTTACCAGCAGGAAATTTGCTTGGATGTGTTAGAAAATTAAATTTACTAAGCTCTCAGTTCTACATTATTTAACTGCTGTTCCGATAGAAATCTAGGTTCAATTTTATATTTTTAAGAGGTTATCATTAATCCATAATAAATCAGAGAAATCGTCTCCCCTCTCCTCATTTCTGTATTTCTAAGTATCAAACAGATTGTTCCTTGCGCAATCGGACTTCCGAGAGAGAGACAGAGAGAGGGACAGAGAGAGGGACAGAGAGAAAGAGAGACACACATCAGAGAGAGGAATCTTTCAATTATTTGAGAGCTTGTGCATAACCAATAGGATCTCTTACCACCGTAAGAATTACATTAACTCTTTAATTTGAACGCTACAATGCACCATTCAGCATGGGTGCAGTTAATGTTATTCTTACGATGATCAGAGATCCCATCGTTAAAGCGCAACTTCTCAAACGACTGTATAACTTCAATGGATCAGTGAACATTAACAGTCGGTGCGTTTTTGCATATGACATTGCTCTGAACTCTTGTTGAACCCGGAACTGCAGGAAATTTTGTAAGCAATGAAAATTTCCTTGAAAAGATAGAAAAGCTCTTTAATCATATTGTTTTCCTCTGGCCTTCGTGAGAAGCATCCTTAATTTCTTAAAGAGAACAGGGACTCAAAAATAACACGTGAACTTCATGCACCTGTATACACATATTCAATTAGTGTTGAAGGAAAACCATTCATCAAGATAATAATTGCGTAGGTGGGTGTTTTTATACAGTCATAATTAAAATGTTTTTGTTGAAAACACCTGGGTCTGGTTAAAAGAAGAATTAAGCAGTTCGTTTACATGGATCTCTGGCATCATCAGGGTCATTTTAGAATGTTTTCGTCTTTACACCACTGTTCAAGCTGCACTTATTGACAAGTCTCGCTAAAACAAACTCAATAAACTGATCAGTAAATATCAAATGACCTTGATTTTGTAAGCTGCATTGTTTCATGTCTCTGTCTCGTAGCACGAGCCTCTCTGACACGGACTTTGATAGGACAAAGCTGATGAAGAGTTCCAATGGAGACTATTTTCTGTATCCGTTCCAGTCTCTGCAGTCAGTGCCGAACTGGACCAGAGGAGTCTGGACGTCTAAGTGCCTCCTAACCATAATTCCAACAAACACACAAACATGTTTGTGAATAATCCGAAGTCCTGCCCTCCCCGCCCCCTTCACACACACACAAACTTCGTGTACGTAGATGTATGCTTCTGACGTCATGTTTTTCATCTCAAAGAAAGCATACTTAAATATTATATGTCTTAATTATTAATATTAGGGCTTAAGGGCACCGAATACTCCAGCAACTTACGATAACCATTTTATTAGTATTCGCCTTGTATTAAATGTGTATCTGGAGATTAGGTGAGGAGCGAAATTGACGAAAATCTGCCTCCTAACGTCCTTGTGCGTATTACAGCAGAAAGAAGTTACTCTCCGGAAAGACTTTAATGGAAAGATTTTACGAGGAACTGACAAGAGGCAAGATGCATCTATTCGAGAGCGGAACATTTAGTGATAAGGCAAGATGATAAGGCATTCGCGAGGGGAAATAATGAAGAGACACTCCCAAGAATCATAGCTGAGTTTGTTTAGTCTCTGTGGTGTGGCGAATGGGGACAACCGTGTATTTTTTAGGCGGTCCTTAGCAAGGGAGGTATCAGGGCTATCCTTTGGGATGGTGCGCTCCAGCCATAGTGAGGAAGGATGTACACTTACTAGAGGTTTGTTAAAAATATGACGTGTTTGAATCACAGAAGAGAAAGCTCGGCAACTTGGTGGCAACAATCTATGGTTTTAAATTGGTTGGTGGAACGTCATATCAATGGCATTATGTCAGCGGGGGGGGNGGGGGGGGGGGGGGGGGGTGTGGTAAGAATCGCTGGTGGTATTTATGTGAATGAATGAGTCGAACATATGTGTAGGTTCTAACAAACACCACTCCCAAGTCATTGCATTATTTTCTGTCTCTTTCGCACTAGTCGCAGCCAAGTTGGCGTGCCTAGAGACTGATGCCTGCATTGCTAAGGAAGGGGCGTGGCTTGCCCTTTCGTCAAACTGCAGAGACCAATATTCATGCCTTACCTTTCATCCTTCTCATTGAGCATCAGCTCTTGCAATGACATCTGATGCCTCTGTGTAGCTGGTTGAGGTTGTGTCCAGCTAAATGACGGTAGAGAAAAGGGTATTTTCTCAAACTGGATTCTTGAGGATGTAATTTTCTCTGGGAGCACTGAAAGGCACGGTGTGTGAGGAGGTGATGTTCAGGAGTTTCATAAGGGTGAGGGCAGTGTCCGCAATTTAGAGCTTGCTGAGGATTAATTTACAAGTACAGTACTCGGTTAGGAGCATGTTAAGGCTGCATATCCATTTTTGAAGAAAAGATGGTGCATTTTTTCTCCAGTGTTGGCTCACCGTGTAGCATCTCTGGGGATTGGATCATGGAAGTATCTGTAGAGTCGCCGAACCGATGTATCTTGCTGCCATCTTTTGTGTCACTCTTCTTTGCCATTACCACTAGCTTTATAATTGCGTCTCTTCGAAAAACATGTCCCTATTGACATTGTCTCTGTGAAGGCCTGTCTACATGCGTCCTTTTTTAGTGCTAGCCGTTCCGCTATCCCCATGCTTGTGTGGAGTGCCTCCTTTGTGTCCTTGTGCCATTGCCTCCTTAGTCGTCGATATTGTCTTTCGATATTCGTGCAACCTTCTATAACGATGTTTCCCATCCCTTCGTGTCTCTTTACATACCCATAACATTTTAGTCGTTATTTCAAATTGAGGAATATACTTACACAAGAACTTGGAAAGAAATCAGTCATGAAAGGCAGGCGATGATCAGTTGAAAGGTATGGGGGAAAGGGGGAACATGGAAATACTGACAGTGGACAATACAACACAAAGGCATCTACATACTGTATCTATCCGACTGGAAGCTATTCTGCCAAACACCGACACCATCTTGAAGCCTCCCTGAAAACTGCTCGTGCCTCTGAACGGAACTTTGAGCCAGTGAGGCAGTAGAGTGCAAAGTTGAGACCATTATTGGTGTACATTAGGAGCGTCAAGATGTCTCGAATGGCGTAGTCCATCAGGCTCGTTGTCATCTCGGTCTGATAGTTTGGCGCGAAACTGTACGCGCTCGCTGGTACGTTGCAGACGACAAACGTCGTAGAGATTGTCACAAGCATCATTGTCAAGGAAGTCTCCCTAGCAAGTCTTCGTTTCGATTCGCTGTGTGAGACTCGCACTGTCTTATCGCCGATAGTGGACATTTGCTCCTTCTTTCCGACCATATCACTAGTAAGACAATGCACAGTGTTAGTTTCATCATCCTTTTTGTAAGATTGTTTGAAAACTCGCTTCCTGCTGTTGACGACTCCTACAGCGATAATAATGTTGCAGACGATGAAATAAAAACCTGGGAGAAAGGAAAATATAATATTATCGATAAGGGCCAGCGGAAGAGTTAGTTCTCGATTATAACCCGCTACGCAGTGGACGATCACGGTAGCATTGTTCAAAGGATCGATGGTCTCCAAATCTTTCATTAACCGTGCCATGAATAAACTCAGTGTTCCAAATATAAGGACAAAACTCACAACTTCTAATCCACACTTAACAGCTGTGGGTGAGCAGAAAAGCTGGACACGATGTGGCCAAATGATTGATACCATTCTCTCGGTTGTTACGATGACCAAAACCCAGCTGCTCACGTATAGCAAGAAAAAGTAGAGGAATCTACTGCACAGGCACCATGTGTCGTTAGCCCTAGTGTCTATGTTGAGAACTCGTTTTATAACATAAGGCAGGAGACCGTTCAAAATAACACCCAAGTCCGAGATGGAGAGGACACGTAGATAAATGGACATGTTGCTGTCCCGGAAAGTTCTTCGACTGAGGATAACGAAAGATAAAGGATTGCAAACACAGCCAACAATTACGAGTAACAGTCCATAGCAAGCACAGAACCAATCTACACCTTCTAGAAACACGGTCAAACTTTGCGTGGTCATCATTTTGATTATTTCCGAATGTAAGGAGATTGAATTGAGTCTTTGTTCAAATATCTTGAACACACTGCAAACACCTCAGCTTTGAAAGTCATGCCATTATTTCTTTATTGCATCTGTCTGCGAGTCAAAGGACTTTATGGTATCTCATCGGACTATCTGCCTTCAGAAAAGTTCTTGATGCTTTAGTGTGCTCGGACTGATGATATATTAAGCAATGATTGGTATAGAATAGAGTGTCATCTCTGGCAATGATGGGCAATAAAAGTTCATTGACTTAGTATCTGAGGTGGTGGCGATCGCTCATCGCCTGACAACAGTGCCTGGCAGTCTCAGAGGATGCTCATGTAGATGATGCTGTCGCAAACCCAGATGCTTAATAAGTTATAAGACCATCAATCATGTGAGAGTATTTCTTTTCAGTTATTATACTGAAATCTATTGAAAAAGATGTTTTGATCTTTTGAAGTATCTGGATAATATACTTTAGCACTAAAACACAAAGCATAAGCAGAGTTACACAGAAAATTTTTTGTAGCAAAATGCCTGCAATTCTGTCTGTTTACTAAGTCTTCTTTGACAACCAAATGACAGGCTTCAGGTTCAGAAAGTAAGGGTAAGTCGTTCAAATTAAGAATCATTCATCCCTAAATCTCTGTCAAACTTTAAAGATAGTTGCAGTACAAAGATGTATTCATATCCTTTAATGTACAGTCACGTCCTTTTTTTTCGGGGACACTGTAAATGCTTATTTTCATTGAAGTTTTCCTGAATAATTAGAGGCTAGATATCTGATTAATCTGAAGGGCTACATTATAATGACACACTTTCAAAGAGAGGCGCATCAATGATTATCTTTTCTATGTGTTATGGGTAGAAATATCAAAACAAACTACAGGAACACATAAGTCTCCCAACTTATAATGCTACGCTGCTGACTTCTCATTATATTAACATCCCTTTAATTACATGTTTCGCATACATGCAACTTAAAAAAAAAAATACTTCAAAGTCCGAAATAACTCCGTGTTTCCTAATCGCCTCCCCCCACCCCACCCCGATGCTGCCAGAAAGATACTGTCTTTCTTGATGTATAAGAATTTAGTCCACAATTAGAACAAATGCAAATAAGGATAACATAATGTTCACAATTTAAAGTTACGTCTAATGACATTATCAGGATTCATGAATAAAATCAAAAGCTACAGATTCAACACTTCGTATGTGGAACTTGGTCTCCCAGTGCAACATAAAATTATTGCGAAGGATTGCAGTTTTCTCCACATTTCATTCAGTTGAATATGACTCGCTATATGTGTCAATACGGCCAATATTTGGGTATCGCCCATGAATTATATCCCACCCTTATAGCTGAGCTAAAGATGTTCTTTTCACTGCTTAATATGATAGTATCTGAGGTGCTGCAGATTGCTTGTCAGCCGACACCAGTGCCTGGCAGTCTCAAGGATGCTCATGTGGATGATGCTGTCGCAAACCCAAGATGTGGTCACTACTGCACCTCTGATTTTCGGTTGCAACCACGTGTCCGGTGCCTCTCTCGTTTTAACTGCTCAGTGATGGTTTCCTTGCAATCAGATGTGTGCTCGAAGACTGGAAATCTCATGAACATTGTCAATGTGATATTCAATGACATGTTTATGTTCTTGGTTCATTTTATTGCATTTAGAACCTGTAGTATGTTACCCTTAAATAGATCCAAGAATGATTTTCAGGCAATCAAATCTATTTTCTTCGAAGTGAACAAACATTGTTTATTTCACAAATAAACCTAGAAAAGCATTCACCAGAGAGTTAAGTACATTGATACACCAATACAGGTCGTGATGGAAAATACGTTCTACCTTTAAGTCTACCTTTAATGTGTCCTTTAATTTTCTTTTTTTAAATCGGCTCTTTTGTCTAAATCGGCATTTGACCATAATATGCTTTCTCTTTAAGGCCCAATTTTGTCAAGTTTCATCCAGATTGACTTGTAACTTTTCGACTTACTAACAAACCAACTAAGATTCACACATGCTAATAAACAGAGATGAAAGTTGTAACTTTTTTTGCGGAGGTAATACGCATATAATTGGCGACAAAATAAACAAAAATATTTCAGCATGTTTTGGTTTCTAAATTTCAAGTGTAGTAGAACATCGAACAGCAAATAGAGCAGCTGCTGCTTTTCCCC
Organism: Ellobium chinense; assembly: GCA_033807755.1. Taxonomy (NCBI): domain Eukaryota; kingdom Metazoa; phylum Mollusca; class Gastropoda; order Ellobiida; family Ellobiidae; genus Ellobium; species Ellobium chinense. The sequence goes on along the minus strand of JAWQUT010000134.1, from coordinate 339,277 downwards.
ATTATACAATTCTATGTTTTTGTTTGGTTAGAGGTTATTTAGTTTATTTAATGTAATTATTTCAATCCTCACTAGAATGTTCGGTAGCCATTCTTCTGGCATGATAATCGTGCTACATTTGTATATATACATAAACAAAACTAGTATAGTTGGAATGACTTTTAGGATGTTGCAAAACAATGCTACCTTCATTAGTATATCTTTTATTTCGTTTGTTAGAAGATGTGCAACTTATTCCTATGAAGCACATGACAAATGAATCTTAAAGTATAATAATATGTAAATGTCTTTTCTGAAACCCTATTAGTCTGCGTGAGATTTATTTGTCTAATACACCCAAGCTGTGATGCTTATCTAAAGATGAGTGATGCGGGTACTCAGTGGCGTGCAATCATTTCATGGTCCACGCCTCAGATGGTATTCACTTTGGTGAACACATTTCCGACTTGTCCATCAATCCACCGATAGTCCCACCTAATCCTAATAAGGACTTTGTCCTATTTCATTTGTTCTTTACCAGATTGGAATCCCCAGTTTGTGTTTTGGTGACAGGATTCTAAGAGGTTTTTGTAAGATGACTAGTAGCTCTGTAGACTTCGCAAAATGGCAATCATTATATTTTCATATTCCGCTAAATTTCAACTTTTTTTCAGATAACACTACATTGATTTTTATTAATACGTATAAAAATATTGGATAAGAGCAATTCACTTACATGGCAACTTCATCACTTGTTCCTGTCCTTACATTCAACTGTTGGGAGTAGAGGTTGCCATGGGTGGATCAACATACATGTAGCTTTGCAAATTTGACGTTGGGAGTATAAGGCCTTTTCAGAGCAAACTTATAAGCAACTCTGTAATTTTCAAAATGTTTCAAATCCATTTTATCCGCACCGCGACTCGACTACCACCACCATCTGACAGTGCCTATGCGCCCTGTTCAGTTCTAGAGTCGTTACCTTTGGAGCTACTGAAGTCTTCGTACACAGCCTAAAATCAATTACTTTCTACTATGAATCTGTTGTCAGTGTATTTTGCCTTTAGCAAAGATCCACTCCTCGGCCAGCAGAGGAGACCAAACCAGGGGATACATTACATCATGTAGTGGCCAGTAATACCTAGAATACTCTCCAGCCTGTGCACTTTGGGTTACAGACTCCTAATTGGATGAAAATAGGGCGTTATCATATCCTTTAAGAGGACAGTAAAATATGTGTCCTGTGGACAGATTATGAAGAACACGCCCTATCTTTGCCACTCAGACTGCAAATTAGTTTTATTCTTTGCCTGAGTTTGTAAACTGAACTTAGAGACTCCAATATGAGTATGACCTTCTGTGCAGAGCTCTTATGTCCAGGAGATTTTGCTAGCTTGTTCACACATTTCGATGTATTTGTTCATCAGCTCGAAAACGAATGAAAGACCTGTAATTTAAAAAGTATTTTAATAAGCTTATTGAATGCAGTAAAATATTACAGAAGATTTTGTGGTTGTGGAACTTTTAGCAAAAGTGACCGTAGAAAAAATAATTGATTGGCTTAAAGAGACAAATCGGATTAAGCTTTTGTAACCTACGGTAGGCATTAATATATATTTTCTGGCACCGTGTACTTCGCTCTGGACATAGGTAATCACTGTATTAAATATTGTTTGCTTCTGCTATATTCTCCCTTGCATCGCATTCTTCAATATGAATTTTGCCAGTTTGTTAATGTAACGCTGAGTACCTAGGCAGCAAGGCCGCGACGTCCTTTATAGCTATTCTTGATTCTGAACGGAACTTTGAAGCTATGACGCTACAGAAACTGACCCCCCCAAAAATACAAAACATTAAATAGCAAATATTTATGACTGTATAATCAAAAGAGTGCGGGGTAGCCTTGCCATACATTAAAAAGTTTCTTGAAAATTAGGAAAAGCTCTTTAACCATAGTTTACACCTCCGGCCTTCAATGACTTTACAAGAACAAGATTCTTACGCTCAAATACGCTCATAAAGCGTTAAAGCAAATCCATTCACCCTCATAATTATTGTTTAGTTGGGTGTTTTTATACTGTCATAATTAAAATCATTGTGCTTTTGTTGAAAGCATCTAGATCTCATACAAATAGAATTTTGCAGTGTGTTGAACTTAGTCTTTGATATGGATGTTTGGAACCTTTAGAGCCTCGGTAGAATGTTTTTGTCTTTACATCTCTGTTCAAGCTGCACTTATTGACAGGTCTCACTAAAACAGGAAATTTCAGCATGACTGATTCAACGAAACAATTAAGACGTTACAAATACGAATCTCCTCTACAGTCTTCATAATCACCACGATTAATTGCTGTTGCCAAAAATCAAAATTAATTACGATAATTCCATCTGAAATAAATCTGTGAGAGAACCGTAACAAAAGAATTATTTGCATAGCGAGGTCAACATGTATATTCATTTTTGCCCCGAGCGCAAATGTCTCTGTGCTTTCTCGCTTTCGCTTCATCTCCCATCGCTTCGCGGATCTGAAAATGGCACCACAAGCTGCACTTGTTATTTTAAAGCCATTATACGATCGTTGACGTTCAATTGATTGCAATCTCTAGCGCCGGACGAGAGCACTTTAACTCCACACGAACTGCTACATGGTGTTGAAGTGAACCAGAGAAGAGAGAGAGAGAAAAAAAAAAAGAATAGGCGTTGAGACATTTTGTCAAAGCACAAGCGAAACATAGGCCTATTCCCGGGAGGAAACAACCAAACAAACTTGGGTCAAAGGGTATGGAGAACGAAAATCAATATGGCTTCGTTAACCTTCCATTTCGATGGCGTGTTTGAAGCGAGGGGGTTTTCAATTGTTTTATGCCAGCTTCCGAGAGATGTGACAATACCTAGACGCCCGTTAGAGTGGGCGGCAATCAACAGAGGAAATGCTGCTTTCCTCCAACTCTTCAAAGCCCTTGAAACAAAAGAGGCGTGAGAAACGCCTTAAAAGTAACAAAAAAGCTACAATGTGACACTGCGAATAAGTTCTGAGCGTCGATATCAGTGCAACGCTGGCTTTCCACGTTTTCCTATCACTCACACCTGGTTGTCGTCATGCACACTGAACAGGTGCTCTGCTCACTCTAGATGAAATAGATCTAGATAAATGTGAGTGTAGATTTCTGTTTTGATATATTCTCACGCAGTAAGGGCATTCTGTGTTAACCTCGCTGCAGCGAAGATATTTTTGTTGTTGTCCTGACATAACGAACAGAATGCATAAACTGAGCCAAGAAGGATGATCCCCTCTTTCTTGGGACAGTCGAAACTAGAATGGAACTTATCCAGAAATCTGACTCGCAATTGCGATATGAAACATTTGATTTCATTGGCTCATAGAGGTCTCATACAGATCTCTTGCTTTCGAGCTATTAGAGGGCGATGCCAGCACAAATTCAGGCAAGTCACGCTAATTTCCGAAAAATCGTGAATTTATTGCAATTAAATTTGGTTATTGTTTCTATAAGGTGTTAATTTATTATTTTAAATATTATCCGAAACTGTCCACTGTGATGTCAGAACTTTTTAGAAATTGATGTAACGAACGTGGCATTCTGCTGGACTTGTCCTAAAACGGATTATCCAAGGACAAAGAGTAACGCATGTTGTCAGCAATACAAAAAGTAAGAGGCGCTATTGGTTGCAGGAGCCAAATTCGTCAGAAAAAGACTGGACTATCAGAGCGATAATAGCAGAGTATAAAAATATATGTAGAAATAATCGTATAACATGATGAACCATACTTCAAAATTGGTGAAATTCAGTTCTGAATTTGTGAAATAAAATTGTTGCAGGCAGTTTTTAACAATGGATTCAGCGGATTTCATTTTTGCGGGCCTGTGGTCGTCAAAAGAAGGCCACATTTTTTACCCCTTTTCATCTAAATTAAAATTGTGAAAAATCTAAATGAAGGATCCCAATTGTAAATAGTATTTAATTTGAGCATATTAATGGCACCAGATCTGCGGACTAGCCTTGACCATCTCGGAATGTTCTAGTGGTTCGAGGAGAAAATTTTATTAAATTGCTTGAAAAGGCTTTTACAATTTGGCTCCTGCAACCTTATGCTGGAATCAAATAAGACCTCCCCGGAAAATATTTCACTTCAGGGTCAGCAGATTATGGACTCTAGACCCAGTTCATGAAGGTTACATATACCCAAATATTTTTGCTATATATTACTATGTACTGTCTAATGTCGTCACTCCAGTCCTAATTTTTGTTGGCTATTCCCACTCACCAATAATGGAGATAAGCATTTGATCTTTTAAGAAATACATTACTTGCAGTAGCCCATGACAAGTAAAGTTTTTTACTGTCTCTTCGTTCGTTTGATCCACTCCCACAAAAAGCCAGATAATAGGGGTGTTAGTTCTTTGGCAGCCCCTACCTTTTCTAACCCCTGACCCAAAATTGTGCTGCTTTAAATTAACCCAAACTGGCCAGGGAAGTGACAAATGCATCAGATCAGGCCACAGCTAAGGTCATTGGGTCCCTGGGAGGAGACAAGAAAATGATGTGATAAATAGATCACCCTTACTATTAAGTTCAACTCAGGTGATTTCAAATCAATGCGCGTGTGTAACCTTATGTGGATATAGAAAAAGAGTTCCCCGGATAGTGTTTCACTTCAGGGTCAGCAGATAATGGACTATGGATTCAGTTCATGAATGGCGTGTTAGTAGTGTCTGACCTAGACAACGGAAGCCAGACCTGACACTCCGCCAGACGACTCTCAGACAAGAAGAAATCGATACTCACGATAATCCACATCACGCTCGGTATCGTTCCATAGCACCAAGATCAAGGTGAAGTATCGACGAGATAAGGAAGGCACACAAGGTCAGGTATGAATCACCATGGTCTGTTTCCGAAACTAAAAAGTCTTAGGATCCAGCTTTGCTCTTCTTTCTATTTTTCTTTCGTTTTTCCTAGACTAATTGTTTCTTGGGAACAACTTAAACATGTCCGAAAAAAAAACAACAACAACTAGTCCACCAATAGTAGGGCCTACAACAGGTACGTCAAATGATTCCTGAAACAGCCACCAAGTTTTGGTCTGACTTGACCATAGTGGACACAGAATTAGACGAGAAACAGAAACTGCTTCATGTTGGAAGAGGATGTGATCATCATTTATTTTGATGGTGGGGAGTCAGTTTATAACAAAATGTAAAGCAGGGCAGAAAGCATGGCAGTTACACTCCCACGCCGAACAATTTCCTTCTTCATGTCTTTTCTCCCTATTTGTCTTTTCCACATTTGTCACGTTTATTTTCTATTATATTAATGAACCGGTGACATCTTTGGCTTCTGGTCTAGACTTAAATAATCATTGGAAACTTGGTAACCCATTTCTTTTCTCCTTAACCATTCTCGTCACCACCACGATCTCCTCTTCGCCCTCGTTCTTCCCCTTTTCCTTCTCCTCCTCTCGCTATCAATATGAGTGATATCACATTAATCACTTCTACATCGTGAGCACAGGAAGAGGGGACACGTGCATCGCTACACAACCATGCCAGACAAGACGAAGTGGCTCAACTTTGTGATGACGTTACTGCCGTGTCCAGTCTGTTTTGGGAACCTTGTGGTGGAACCGTGCGACCGTAGGAGATCATAGGATGATTAAACATGCAGAACAACAAACAAAAAATAAAGAACTAAGAGAGGAAGGGGAAAATTACATGAAAAGCCAAAAAAGTCGTAGCTATTGTCTTTTAAAACGGTTGTGACATGAAATTAAAACGGGCACAGACATACGAGACAACTAAATTTGCGATAAGCGACATATTTCAAGAAGTCTGATTGATTGCTACTGTTTGCAATATTCATTTTCATTGGCTGAATCAAGACTCTTGCTTCCGGACCTAATTCATTAGATAAAATGTTCTCGTCCTTGCGGGATAAAATTTCCTCTTCCTGCTTTCCCTTTGATAAAACGTGACACAAAGATTCTTCAAATGTGACCCAAAATCCTCAAAATCCTCAAAAGTGATAAACAAGTTTCTTGATGGTTTGGACTGTGTAGGAGGTCATAGTCAAATCCCCGTGCTTTTTTTTTTTTTTGAAGTGTGTTTATAATCAACACTTGAAGCTATTTTTTGATCATCAGCTTTTTCCAGACTTACTAATGCACCATATTCATAGAGACGCCATCGTTGGAGTTCTCGCCAGCTCTTGTCTTTTTATTTACCTACTGACATGTGTACCGTTCTGGCAAGTTGGCTCACTGAATGACGTCATTGGTATTTTCCTTCCTCCTAGTCCTCTGACAAAAGAGTTAGTCATTACTTGGCATGTGAATTGGACGTCTTGCCAAAAATCCTGCAATCCTGCAAAGCACTAACGAAAATTATTATGAGACCCAAAGAATTGGATGAGACTTGAAGAGGAAGGAATCTTCTGTATAGCAGTTCTCTCTCCTTGAACCAGCTCCTCAACCCCTCACAAATGGGCGCTGCCCCACAACCCCACGCCATCAAAGAGTCTCCGGACTGAGGCCGGGTGAGTTAACTAGCATTACGCGGGGCTAATCCAGGCAGGACTTCTAATGGAGAGTCGGGGACTCGAATAAAGCGCTCACCGCTGACATGTGCCCGCTTTATCACTCAAACTTAGTGAACATTTTCATTAGGGTCTGAGACTAACACGTTCAGCTCTTAATAATCCCCGGAGCAATAGACAGGGGAGACTAGAGGCTGGATGATTGCAGTGATGAGTTCTCTTTTCCTGGAAATCTGGGCAGGGGTGTAGCAGAATTGATGCCATGGGTTATGGCACCACATGAACATGCTTTTCCCGCTGAAATGAAAAGAAATGAATTAAATCAACAGAAAAGAACCATATCTTTCAGGGTAGCAAGTCAGTTTATTTCTATAACACACATAGCTTTCTAGCAGTGCAAAGACTCTGTTCAAGTGTTTTACACTGCCAAGACAAACAAAAAAGAAACCAAGGCGATTATACAAAAAGAGTTCAAGCAAAGTGATGTAAGCTACATGGACTTGAGTTCTTCGGGGCTCCTTGTGCTTTTGGGCATCTGTAGATTTAAAGAAATTAGTTTCCATGCATTGTTCCGCTAAACGAAGAAAGCAGATAGTGAAGCTACACAGTCTTTGGCATGTTCACGTCAAACTGCAAGTAACGGGTAACTGGTGAACTCTGACAGCCTTTATCTCTTCCCCTCCTGTCATAAGTGCCAGCCTACGCCACTGACACTGGGCTAGGCTTTGTCAAAGAGTATTTCTCTAGAGGCCTTCCTTTTACTGCCAGTCAGGGAGTAGACGTGGGGATAAACTGTAAGAGAGGAAGAGGAGGACCACCAATATCCTGTGATTTCCACCACTACCACTCAACTAGCTCATATGTATTCTTTCTTCAAAGTAATCCTCAAGAGAATTCGCTCTTGACTTCGAATAGGCTTTAGGTTAAACAAATTTTTCAATCATCTCTGACGTTTGTTTTAGGTTCAAAGGAGTAGATCTCACTATAATCCTCAGTACGAGGGCTCTCATTCAAACCAAAAGACTTTAAACATCTTAAACATAACGTAGTCTATGGGCTGAATGCATTGAGGTTACAGACTCCTGATTGGATGAAAATAGGGTGTTATTATTTGCTTTAAGAAGACAATAAACACTTGTCCTTTGGACAGATTATGCAGAATGGATTTAAATTTGTGCAAATTAGTCAGTATTCTTTCTTGATTTTGTAAACTTAACCTGAAATTTGAGTCACAGACTTTGGTTTCGATGTGTCCTGCTGTGGGGAATATTTGCCGTAGTGGAATCTAGTTTGCTGGTTTATGCCTTTTGATGTATCGGTTCGCAGCTCGAAAACGAAATGAAAGACTTATATATTTTACACACCATTTTCAATAAGCTCATTGAATGCTTCAGATCACTGAAGATGGCTTCGAGATCGTGGAATTTCTTGTAAGTGACCGTAGAGAAAACAGTATACTGGCTCATAGAGGCAATTCGGATCAGTCATTCGTAATCTAAAAGAGTTAGCCGCTCCTGCATACTCACCTGACGTTAGTGACATGTGAAGGGGTTAATCATCTTTCAAAGGATAACTCTTCGAGGCACTCAGCACCTTGAAAACTAAAAGATGTCTGAAGCGCAAGACAATCTGATGAAAGCCAAAAAATCTAACAAGTAAAACAGACGATATAATGTTATCAGAAAGGCCTTGATTTATATTAGAATAAGACTTGATAATATAGTATTGTAGCTTGGAGGAAATGTTTTAAAGAGACACATTAGGCACATTAAAGACAACAAACGTAAAAGCGAAAGATGGGTTGGGGGGGGGGGAATAGAGACACAGAGAGGGAGAGAGAGGGAGGAAGAGAGAGAGAGAGAGAATGTTTCCCTTTATATTCAGACAGGTCTCACAGGAGCCCACCATGATTTACTCTTTCTGTATTTTTACATGGATTTTTTAAAAAATATTTTACTAATGTAAGTTTTGCTCTACTAAAATGGCAAGCATTGTGACGTCATGTTTTGTTTTCTTCATACTTCCTCCTAAAACAAGATGGCGGACATGCTGGTTCAGCCAGCACTGCATTGAGCATAATTATATATGTATGTGCATAGACAATAGACAGAGTGAACTAAAGGACAAAAATACAATGCGAGAACTTCAAGATTGAGCATTAAGGAAGACAGACAAAAAGCGAGCTGGGGAAATGGGAAAAAACAAACTAAGGCTGATGGACAGTTTGGATAGGAAGAGGGAGTGAGGAGGGGGCGGTGAGCAATATTGACGGTAACTGCATTAACTCGTGAGTCGTGCACTCAGATGTTATTTATCCTGAATTAGAGAAAATACGCCTTGTCTTCTCTCGGCAGTGACCAAATAAGGCCTCCCTGACAGCGCTGAGCGGGAGTTATTGGGCCATCTAATTGGTCCATTATTGCTCAAAGCGCGCGCATGGCTTTCGACAAGGGAAATTGTGTGCGCAGTCACCGAGAGCGGAACGCGCGTGCGTGCTATCGGAGTTTAGGGAAACCGTTAGTCGAGCTAATAGGCAAACAGTTTTACAAGAAAAAATAGGAAATGAACCCCATTTACGGCCTCGGGAATTTGCATAAGTGTCTCTCCAGTGTAATAAACCATCAATAACCCGGCACTCGATCGCCAGCCGGAAGTTGCCTGGTTTGTCACTCAATCGGTAATTGGTGGTTGTTGATCATGTGACCCTCTCACACCAATCAAAGAGCTCGGTGCTTCAGGTTATTAATATTACAGCCCTCTACGACTTCCACCAGTAAATCCGACAAGTAAGGGGGAAATAATGAATATATGAGATTGTGCACTCAAGCTCTGAAGATAGACAAGATTAGCTGAGAGGCTTACCACTACTCTGAAGGGATTAGTTCGCCCATCCACCATAATGGTGAGGTGAGGGGAATGGGAGAGAATCACTAGCAGTAGTTATTAGAATGAATAGCCTAGACACAGCACTGGCTGAACAAGGACTTCAGAAATCGATCCCAGAGAAGTTAGCTAACCTTTGGGAAGAACGAGTCCAATAGTTCGAACCTTAGATACCAACTCATTTGTCAAGTTTGTCAGATGTTTGAGTTCATGTGAAAATTTGATAGATCAATAGAAGAACTATAGTACATTTACAGTTTGCTTGTCTTTCTAGTATATTTTGTAAGGTTCGAGGTTCATTGGCTCTTCTACATTGTTAGTGATTCGTGATAAAGGGTGTCTTTCAACGCTGTCCTTGAAGATTATTGCCATAGACGACGATGTCAAATAGGCACAGGCATAAGCAGTTCGCCTATCTTATTTGAGAGTTTTTTTAGACAGGAGGAGGGAATAAACTGGATTAGACAATGCAGAAAAAAATAATGCCAATCTCAAGATTTGGTGCTGTTTGTTTTTTTTTAAACCAATAACTTTGCGGCTTATTTGTCCGAAACATTTGATGGCTGCACTGGGTTGTAGTAATAAAAAAAAATAGCCCAGTTTGCAAACTGCCTATTTTTGAGATAGTGAATGCCATTTCAAGCAGGTCTGTTGTTTCATACAGTTTTACTGTTAGGGTTCCAGATGATTAATATACCACCTACTAAAGTTCTGGCTTGATTCTTATGGCAATCGATGGGCAATAACTGGACATTTTTCACAACAGTACTCAGAGGGCAACATGCTAGAGGCATTATCATGCATGTGTATAGATTACAATATATCTAGAGCTTTGGGGACACTTTCATGTAACGCCTATACTTTTCATTGTTCCATCAAGAAATTTTGTATTCACAGCACCACCGTTTTTCTTCCAGGCCGACTAACAGATCCCAGCTCAGTATCAGTGGATTTTGAATATATTTGAACCACACGTTAGTGCCAGTTATTCAGGGTCAGTCGCGAGTGTGTCCCTGCCACGAATTCGCTGCTCAGACACAGCAATCCCATTCGGAGAATGGGTAGACCTAATGTTGCGGGTTAATTTCTTCTTAATCTGATCTGAGAATGGCAAAACCCACTCATAACACTACATGCGGGTTTGAATTCATCAAAACCACTCTGTTTTGATTAAGTGACTCGAGGACAAGAGAAGGCTGCACTCGCCGCCATTTGATAAATTACTTTGTATTATTCTCGAAACACTAATTTAGCAACTACCTGTCAGTCTCTTTGGGAGAATGGAATCGACCGTTAATTACAAAAACAAAAACAAAAATAGTTTTGACGAGATTTATGGTTGAATGTAGGTTGGAAATGACTAGAACTTTGTGTTTCTGTGACAAATAAACGATGAGAAGCCGTGTCCGACCTCGAGGCCATAATGTGAGGCTTATGCGTGAGATAAAGTAAACGTAAACGTTGTCCTGCCAGAATGCACTGTGAGCCATCAAAACATGAGGGATTCACGCTATTTCGGTCTGGGCAGCATCCGAACTGTAATTCATACCAAAGGTCTTCAAAACTTAGACGAATTCAGGTTTAATGAAGAAACTGTATTTGTAGAGGCGATGTGACAATAGATCCCGCCCTAGACGTTTATTGGCAATCTAGGAGAGTGTGATTTGCAGATAGGGCAAAACTGAAAGTGATTTAAAAGGCCCATCCAGTCATGCATTAAATTCATAGTGTACTTGTGTAGGAACTCATGTTTCGCTTCTTCATCCTAATAGTTTAACAGAAAGATGTCATGAAAATATCACTGACATCATTGTTATTATACCTGAAGTGTTTACGCGTGGCTAACAAACATTATGAAATAAACTACTAACTAACGTTTCACTTGCAATGAAGCAACATCTAAGAGGCTCGAGAGAAATCTTGAGTACCGATTGTTTTGGCCGCGTGTCCTAATCACATATCGAGCTCAATCACTCTCTGGGTCCTCTTGTTTACGCTTTCATGTTTGATGACCAACTAAAGAGGCCACTTTACTTTCACAATCTAATCGCGATAAGTCAGGGAAGTGCCGAAGCGCAGCGGGTAGACATTCCAAATGGCTTTTATGTGACAACCTCCTCACCTCAGCGGTAACACCGATGAGGAGAGAAATACCTGGGATTGACGAAGCGACTACCATTCCCTTTCTTTGAGCGGACGCGTCTTAAAGCCCATTCACACCACCCCGGACTCTATTCATATGGGCAATACGGTTTCCTCGCAAGCTAACGCCTTCCTCAATAGCAAGACGGGCGCGCAGTGGAAGAATAAGGGCATAAAATTGACCAATTCAGGGAGATCTTCGGCGCAGCGCTTTGCCCCATTCACAGGCGTCTTGAGATATCTTCAGCTTCACTGCCCTTTCCATCGTTACAAGAATTCTATTGCGATGCTGTGCTTCCACGTTCTTTTTTTGTCCGCGGCCAAATCTTGCAAATTCAGGTGCTCGATAGTCTTGGTATCAAAACATTAAACCCCTCAGAAGAATGAGGACGTATGGAGCCTCAACCCTCCAGCTATGAGCCACGGGAGCGAGCGACTGGGTGCACACAATTCGAAGATTTTAATCTTCATAACGGATATCCCGCGTCTGGTAATAATACGTTGAGTTCATCGTATCAGGTTGTAACCCCAAGGATATGAAAATTGCATTCGTTGTTGGAGATACAAAGTTTGCTCATGGGGAGCATGAAACACATGAAACAGGCTTCGTAATAGTCTAGCATACAAAAAAGGAATACCACCTTACTTTTTCATGCACAGAATGATAATATCTCTCTCTAGGCTCCTTTACACAGAGACATCTTGCCTTTCTTTTTTGTAATGTTCTCAATAAGCTTGAGAGAATTTTGGGAGCCATCTCGTGAAAGTCTTTTTGAGCCACTTAATTATCTTGTCTCCTGGAACCATGGGAACAATCTGAAATAGCCAAGACTAGTCTGCAGGTCTGGAGCTACCACTGAGCTCATATCATATGCTGTTGACAGTAGGGGTCCTTCGTTCAGATTTCCTGGAATTTTAATTTAGGTGAATACAGATAAACAATGTGGCTCTTTTGTTGGGTTTTTTTGTTTTGTTTTGTTTGCAGACTGCAGGCCCGCACAAAACAAATTTGCCTAAACCATTCGGCAACGCTACCTGAGTTTTGTTTTGTTTTTTTCACAAATTCCGGCTGTAGGTTACCTCTTGTATGGTTTGGCTTCGGAATATATGATTAATTTTATCTATCTCGACAAATTTCATATTCTGATCGTTTTGGGTTTTGGACCAGTTACACTCCCAAAATCTTTAGGAGAAAAGGAAAGAAACTCACAGAGAGCGAGAGAAAGACAGAGAGAAAGGAGGAAGAAAGAGAGTGGAGATATGCAGCGATGACTAAACAATGACAATGCACAAAGCCAACCAATACTTTTTCCTTCGGAAATCATAAAGTATATGGAGCAGGAACATCAGATTCGGGCCAAAGGTCAGTATGTCAAATTAATGTTGTCTTCACTAATCTAGAGATACAGAAATGCAAATGATAGAAAAGCATGCGACACTTTGATATTGAGGACCGGGTCAATGCATAAGCACGTTCGTAGGCAGGCAGATAGATAGCCGAATTATTCGCACAAGCAGGCAGGCAAAGAGGCAGGCGGGTAGGCAGATAGATGGGTAGCTAAATACTTAAGTTGGTGGGCGATAAAAAGCTAGGCAGGCTGGCTCCCAGGCACACAGAGACAGGCCTACTGATGATCAGGCGGATAGACTGACTGTCAGACAGGCAGAGAGAGAGGTGGGGGAGAGAGAGAGAGAGATGGGCATTCGGCAAGTCAGGGTTGACAGACAGTTGGGTAGGCAGACCGGAATGGCAGAAGGCAGGCTGTTAAATAAGCAGGTATCAAGAGGCAGACAGGTAGATATACTGGTAGGCACTTATCAGGCAGGCAGGCAGACAGGCTGGCAGACAGGCTGGCAGGCAGGCAGGCAGGCAGGCACACAGATACTATACACAGAAAGGCAGGCAGACAGGCAAGCGAGCAAGTAGACAGACAAGTAAACAGGCGCACAAGCAAGCAACGAAACAGTCAGCAGGTACGGCAATTGTCAGGTAAGCAAGTAAGCACGTAGCTAAACAGACGGGGAGATTGACAATGATGTCGTGAGAAAGCGAAGACGAAAACCCACGATGCAGAGCTCAAACAACCACAATTACCAATGTGACTGCGCTCGAGATCACAATTATATAATAATAACTTAGCCATATTGTCACAGCAATATAACAACACCAGCAAAGACCTCAGTATTACATCAAGCGATTATCGCGAAAAAATATAAAACCGGTCTACTTCCGGCAAAAGCTGCGGGACATCTTTCAAGGGCGGTAATGAAACAGGAACCAGAGTTCTGCCCCTTGTTAGGTTGTTCGTAATCGGCATGGAGGAATCGTAATCAATCTGTCGATGGTTCTATCTGATGGACTAATGAAAAGCGCGGTACCTTCATGAAAGTGCGGGTCGCTAATGAAAACACACAAAGAGTGTGTTTTATCCGTCTTAATTGTAGCTGGTGTTCTGTTGACATGGTATTGTTTGATTTTGACGTAAGATATTCCTTCTACGGGTGAATGACAGCCTTAATAGGTCGCGGAGGCAAAGGAAGAAATGAAATTTAGGCGTGACAATCGTAATTTATGATTTTCGCCATTTTTCTTATTGTTATCATCATCATTATTAAAATAAAGGCATTTTAATCGAGAGTTGTAGCAAAAATTGATAGCAATAACAATAAAAGGCGTCTATTATCATTACGCATATTGATATGTAGTTAAAGAAGTAATAGAAAAACAACTTTTTATGTATTAAAAAAATCTCAGTGAATGTTCAAAGTCATTATATAATATCCAGTTTCGTTCATTTTGAACAGGTCTGGGTATGGCTCTAGATATGGGTATCTGCAAATACATATAAACACCTATACAGCGTCTGTTTTTAACGGTGTACCATGACAACAATTATATTTAAAAACACTTGACTTAATGATAAACACAACTTGAGCTAAAGTTCATGACATCAACATGCTCATTTGGGAACATATGTTATACGGATGGAAGTATCAGCAGGATCATTAGCTAATATAAAATAACTTATCAACATCAAAATATGTGGCTGACTGGCTGATTAACTGGCTCGATTTGTTCATTTGTCAGGTATAAAAATCTACAATGCTTAACATACGGGCGTCAGATTTGGCAAGATATCCTGAATCGACGAGAAAGGATCACTGAGACATGTTCCTTTGGCCCACGTGGTCGCTTGGGACCAAAAGAGGTCGAGAGAAATGAAAATGCAATGAAAGTTGAGAATGAGAGGTTGCAGTCATGCCACTGATGACAGCAATAGACAAGAATGGTTAACGAGTCATTCTTGCCAGTTGCCCGTCGAGCAGTGGATAACATCGCAACCCAGATTTGCCAAGCTGTCGCGCTGTCGCTACAAGGCCAAATTCCTCGATGGACCTGTGGTCGTTTACATTATCCTTATGTGAGGTCATGCAATGCGGTGACAGCGGGGAAATAAAAATGAGTGGTGTTCACTGTGCTTAACGCAATACGTTGACTAACGTGTGGATTATGCATAGAGCCACAGATCACAAAAGCTTTGCTTGAGAAGAGAATTGTAAATGTGTGTAACGTGGCATGAGTTCGATTGTTTCGTTTCCTAGTGTTTTTGAACTTTTTCCCGTGCAGAGCGAGGATACTTCAGCTAGACCAGTAAAGGTCTAGAATAAAGACAGATTGTTGCTATAGGGCTTTGCCTGCGCCAGGGCTCACTTTTATGGATTTCTAGTAGCCTGATGCCTATCTTGCATGTGCATACAGAAGTTGAAAACTGTTTATTTGCTTTCCTTCACCAAGATCGACTTCAGGCTTCAAGAAAGCCAAAAGAGTGACCCCTGGCCCAAACGTAACCCCGGCGCAACGACCTGCTTTTACTCGTGTCTAGAATTCTTCAACCAAACTGGTGCAGAAGAAGTGACCAAAGTGTTCAGCTTCATTCTGAAGTCAATGTCCTCACACATCAAAAATTGGACTCAAGAGCATTGCCCTAAATTGTCGAGGTAGGCTAATCATAAATATGTATCTACAATAAGTGAGTTTTAGAACAATATGTTCAAATAGGTTTGATTAATGAACTTGGTCAGTGAAATATTAATAGAATGGTACGATTACAGACAGAAGTTGAATTAATTTTAAAGCATTTCTCTGATAATCTCTAAAATGGCTGAGTTTATTCCCTTGATTATATTTCATCAAAACTATATGTATCTGAAGATCTCCTCTTTTAGATGACCAGTATGAGTGTAGCAGACGTGGAAGATTTCGTCTAGATGTATTTGCTGATGTACATCAAGAGAGTCATATTTTCATTACTGGCTTTGTTACTTTTCTATAATAGATTTATATGCCGCAGTGATTTAGGGCAAAATAAAACAATTGATTAGATGGTTTTGAAGGCAAGAAAGTATGGAGATGAGTGAGCATGTGGATGGGGTAATGGAGGGCAATGATATCAGATTTTGGTGAGTGACACAATTAATTTCAGTATAATAATTTCCTTCACAAGGTGCTTTGTATGTCAAAGCTTACAGATAATGGGGTTTTTTTTCTTATTTTTTAATTAATCTATCGTGGACTAATGCTAGACCATCAGGCTTATAATTTGAATGTTATGTAACGTGGTCGTTGAAACTGAAAACAACTGAAGCATTCAGTTGCCATAACTTATCTTCCTTCTCTCCATCTATAACCCCATTGCCACCCCTTACTACCAGCTCTATGCCTTTACACACAAATACACCCAAACCTTACTTATCTCTAACTACTGCTCTGGACTTTTGTTTTCAAAGACGATATAGCCCCTCTTATTTAAAAAAAAACAAAAAACACATATATATAACTGAGTTGCTGATCCTGATGTTGAATTCGAAATATTACGCATCTAACGATCAGTCGCTGAATGCATAATCCATACGTTAGTTAATGTACTACTATAACTATAGTGAACGACATTAATAATTTAGAGGTTTTCCGTGGTTACCGCAGTGCGTTAACTAATGTAAGGTAATGCATACGGCCACAAGACCTTGTGTAAATAGCCTGATGTGTATGAGATATATTAATCGCATTTTCTAAATCTCTTGTATCCAAAACAGGTACTGGGAAAGCGATTGTTTAGGGGCACTCCCGAAAAATGTTCGAAAAATGGATATGCGGTCTTTTAATATGAAACTCCAACGATCTGCTGTGGAAACTTGAAGCCAAAAATTTTTTTCATACTCCTCCCCGTTCCTCCACCCTTT
>JAWQUT010000134.1:284993-322079 GCA_033807755.1 Ellobium chinense | reverse complement strand
GGTTACTGCTTTTATCTGACCACAAAACAAACAAACAAACAAACTGTGCAGCCGAGTCTCTGTTAAACGAACTGACTATTTTTGGCTACCTTCAGCCAAAGTTAATTTAAAACTGAATAGTCTCTCAAAATTATTTCTTCCTCGGTTTCGGGGGAATTTTAAATGAAATGTTACCATTAAGTGACCCTTAGGACTTCTGGGTCCAAAATATAATTACATTATATTATGTTCAATCGATTTTCTACTTAAGTAGATCCGCTAATCTTGTCAGAGGTCGGTCGATGTGAAGACAGAACCGTTCATGATGTCAACATCCTTGTGCATATCTAGCTGCTGTTTCTTTTAGTTCATATTCTTACAGCCAATATTGTGAGACAGTCAGGTGAAACGAACCAAAATTTTCTCACAGCTATAACCTTCCCCCACCTTTGCCACCCTCCCCCCTCCCACCCCCGAAAACGAACGACGATTCCAAGAGATGAAATAGATTCTTTGTACTTTTTTAAATTTAAGAATTCTGGCAGTTTAATGTCCTGACCAAAATAAACCTGTTTAACTTGTTGTTGTTGTTGTTGTTGTTGTTGTTGTTTTTGTTTGGTCATGGTAGTTTTAAGGCACAGCCTAGTTAAGCTAGTAACTAGTGGCGTCTAGTGGCGTCACAATGATTTAGCTTCGTAGCCTGCGTATACATCTGTAATAGCATAGTCAGTCAGATTTACAAACTACACATTTTGTCTTTTACAAAATCCTCATCCCTATTCACAGTATATGCTACACTGATCTAGATCTAGTCATCTTTTTTCTGGGATTTGAGATATTTGAGAGTTTGCGTGTTACTGATGGGATCTCTTACCATCGTAAGATTTACATTGACTTTGCATGTTAAAATGCTACTAAGTGTGCATTCAGCATCGAAGCGTTAATGCAGTACTTACTATGTAAGAGATCCCATCATTAATGCGCAAACGCTTACTAATTCTTTTTTGGACGTTCATCCTTATCACTGTGAGTAGATTGTACGTTGAAAATCTTACGAGGAAGCACCGTCGAAACCTCTTGTTCCTAGTTTCACATTGATGATTCTGATGTAATCCTTGCTTACTTCATTTTCCTGAACACCCCATTAAGACTGTCTGAACACATCTAGAGAAAAATCTTAACATATATTAGACTGTAACGATTGTTTACACACTATAAAGATAAGTGTTTGTGCCGCGACCTTAACAAGTGGCAGGACACAATCAGTTCACATTAAGTTCAAAGAACGCCAGTTTAACAATCTATCAATATTAGTGGTGGGCGGAATTGCCACATCTCAGTAATCGTGCCTGCCGACTACATGAGGTGAGTGATCAAATCTCCACCACAGGTTGAAATAAAGGATAAACGAAGTCCATTTCTAATATGCGTGTTTGCCGTTTCCAGATTTTGGAAGAGAACAGCACTAATAATGTATGAAAAAGTGGATGAAGCAATTGTACCAAATACAGTATTTGTAATATCTTTGCTTCGTGTATTGCAGGCCTTCATCACTTAACCTTGATAATCTCATGTATAGAAAAGTAATGTAGTATCGTCCCTGGATGTGAACGTTGTACTCAGTTCGTGCTGCCGCAGTCACCCTCATATTTCAGATTCAGCGAAGATAATAATAATAATAATAACTACAAAAATAATAATAATAATAACAACAATGATGCGCTTATTAGGCCTTATATCAGGCTCTCGCTCGCTATCGCCATTTCACACTGTTATTACCATTGCACACCTGATCGTTCGTAGAATTTCGCAACTCCCTGGGGACCAGACGATGCCGTCGCAATTTGCAGGCGCTAATCATGAGAATTCCGACAATAATGTTCACTGACAACATCCAGGTACCAAATTTACAGACTGGTGAACTGAAATAAAAATGTGAATAAATTGCTTTTCCATGGCATCTACAACATGACCATGGAGGATATCGGGCCCCAAAACCCTAAAATCTCGAGAATCCCTGAACATAGCTGGTGACGAAAAGTGGTGTCTAGTTTCATCAGCATGATGCTCTCTTACATACTTAAGTCTCAACTAAAGAAAATTTCTCACTTTGGAAAGGAGTGATCATAGTATCTTAACATTTGCTGCACTCAACACAATACGACAAACTGGGTTGCAAGCATTGAATTCGAGCATCCAGAGATATAGTGGGACGGCAAGAAACATATTAAGTGTCAAATAACAAAAAAGAAAAAATGATAAGAATTTTCATTTGTGTGTGTGTGTGTGTGTGTGTGTGTGTGTGTGTGTGTGTGTGTGTGTGTGTGTGTGTGTGTGTGTGTGTGTGTGTGTGTGTGATGGAGAGCAAAAAAATTACCAGAAGTCATATTATAGTACAAATGATCTAATTCTTTTTCGTAAGTCGATAAGGCTTTTCAAACAATCCTTAAACTGCCCATGGAGACCCCATGTCGCTCTCTCTGAGAGTTAAAAAAAGATTTGGGTAAAGCCTGATTGAAATAGTGGACTTTATCTAAAAGAATTAAAGGTATGTGGTTTACATATAAAACAGACCCACACCTCATTCACAATGGTAGCTAGTATTGTTTGTGTATTCCATTATTAAAAATAATAACACCCAGATTTATTTTTTTTTCTTTGGAAAGCTTCTCGGATTATAATGGCTATTGCTTTATATATTCGATTATTAAGAATCGAAAACAGCCAGATTTTCTGGAAAGCCTCTCAGGCTAAATCGTGAGCTGTGGTTGGTCCCAAGCGTATGGTGTCGGTGAAATAAAAAGTTTCACTTCCAATAGCCCCCAAGTGTGAATGAAAGGCATTTATTTCGACGACCCTGATGCTTGGCTTTCAAGACTTCGCAATTTAATCTCAAGTCGGAATTGAGAATGACCTGGATCATTACACGCAAGAGAATCGTGTTTCAGACTGTTGTTTCTTCACTCCGACCAAGAAAAAATCATTAACGGGTCTGTGGAACCGAAACGAAAAATAATGGCACTGGGGAAAAGACACCGAGTGGGCCAAAGAGGACGGGGAAAAAAAAATCTCAAATGAAGAACAAACTTTGGTTGTGAAATCTCTCGGGATTGTGTCCCTAATGAATGTCGTAGATGGAGACGCGGCTGTTTGATCCTTTGTAGTGAAGACAAATGGTTTTGTAGGAGTCGGCAATTACTTGGCCAGGAAGCGGAAGTGGGAGAGCTGCGCAGCCGCACAGCTTCTGGTGCTTTAATAACAGAATGGGATTCGTGGATGTCGTCATCTTTCACTTTAAAGGTTTCGCCCATGATATAAACCCATTCCAGGTTTGGATTTTGTTGGTTGCCTATGTCCAGACCGATCTTCCAGTTGTTCTGACATGTTGGATCTTGAAAAGTAAAACTTTCAGTGAATATCTTTTCTTTGTTGAGAGAAGCTATCTCCTGTGTCCTCTAGACTGATAGACAGGCCCCAAAATATATTCTGGAGGACTATCCCGCTTATGCCAGGCAAAAGTTGGATCTGAGTCTAATGAAGAGCCACTGCAAAATAAACAATGCGGCAGTAACGAAGTAGTGCACACTGTTTTACTACAAATGATCTCAAGACTTGATTGAGCTTTTAGAGGAAGCTGTCACACTATTCAATCACTATTTATACACGAGAAACTTCTAGATAACAATAACAGTCCGAAAAACAGAGCAACGGAGAGGAGTGGTTGTGGTTAACTGAGAAATGCTGAATCAAAAATGATGAAAATTCGTGAACGTTTTTCCAAAACTGAGTAGAATCTATGTGCTTTCTGCATTTATTTTTTTCTTAGCAAGGGCAACTATTTTTCACACATAGGGTGTATTTTTTATGCGAAGTAAAACGACGTAACTCTGAAAGGGCTCAAGAAATCAAGTCTCATTTGCTTTGAATGAACTGATTCAGAAGTGCACCCCAGATTGTACTCTTGACCTTATTGTTTTCAACGAAAATACACATACGGAGTTTTGAAAATAAAAAAAAAAACACTCTTCGATTCCCCCATCAGTATGTCTACCTGCAAAAAAGAGACACGTCCTCTGTCTCAATATTGTGGCCTTTGAAGATAATGGTGAAGATAAAGTTTACACTTTAGAACTCCAGACTGACTGAGTTACGTGAACAAGAATAGCAACAGTTGAGTTGTAGTAGGTGTTGATTGATAATGACAAGATAGATATCATGTTGTTGGTAACATCCTGAAATATACGCTCTCTTTCTGATTCATTAAAGGTAGTTTTACGATAAAGACATTCCTCCTACTCCTCCCCCTCCTCCTCTTCCTCCTCCTCGTCGTCGTCCTCCTCCTCCTTCCCTTCTTCTTCTTTTCCTCGCCTTTTCTTCTTCTTCTTCTTCTCCGTCTCTTCCTACTTTTCCTTCGAAATGAATTATTACTAGTCACTCATTATTTTCCCCGCCTAACAAAAAGAGTCTGGGATGAAGAGTCCGTTTACTCTCTGTGTTCAAGACACTTAAAATCTATCAATTTAATTTTTAGTAAAAAAAAAAAACCAAGCAAACAAACAAATCAGTAGTGTTTTATATTCCATAGGGAAATATTTGTTAAGCCCCTCCTATGGAATGGCATCAGAATGCGGGTCTGTCTCATTATTTATCTCACCTTTGTTCTATTAGAGCTAACTGGCACTCCGTGTTTGTTCAGGTCAACGTTATGTCTAGTCCACTTTACCCTATACACTATAATGTATTTCTTCTTGGTATTCTCTACATTTAACAAATCGCCTTTCAATTCAATGTTTTCACTTGAGCTGCTGTTGTGATGTTGTTTTCCTTACTTACTTTGGCCATGCCACATCTGTAGGTGATAAAAAGGTGTAGGTCTATGGCACCCACCTGGTGTCAGACAGCCACAGACATTATTGGCCCATTTCCATCATAACCCATTACACTACTAGCCCATTTCCCAGTCTCTGTCATTGTTCTGTTGCCAGCCCCTTCTATTTCACGGACACAGTGGGGTCCACATTATGGCGCAAACACAAAACAGATTGTTGAGGACAGGGATGGGGAAAGATGGAGAAAACAGGATGGGCGATACCTTGGATCTAGATATCGATATCGATACCATCTGCTTCAAAATAATATCGAGGCTAATATTCATACTATGACGTATTTTTCCAACCCATTCGTGAAATGCATGCTTTAAGCGTGAAACATCTGAGTGAATTTGATCTGGGTGAGAAAAATAATGAACCTCTTATTTCCTGAAATATAAAGGGATCTGAAAGGGTAACGTTGACCCTCTTTGAGTATCTTTATGTTTATGTTGACTACACGAGTATTCAGTTACAAAGTATCGGTGTTCAGATATTTGGCATCGATACCTTCCCACCAATGGAAGACCGAGAGGGATGGTTCAGATGGCGGTTTTCACAGCCGTGGTTCTCAACGAGTTTATCTTATTGGCCCTCGAGTTTTAATCAGGGAAGAATGGATCAAGAAGGGGCGCATCAAACTGGAATACCAACACTTTTCAGCCCGCCTAATCGCTCGTGAGCAGCCGTGCTCCGCGAAGCGGAAACTGATGCAGCGGAGAAAAAAGGAAGCCGGGCTCCAAAGCGAGGGCCGAAAACAGACAGAAGGAGACGAGAGACTCTCGCACAAAAAAGGCTTGCAGAAACAAACAGTTACAGAGCGCACGTGTTTCTCCCACAGACAGTTGGAGCTCTTTTTGGGTGGAGGAGGAGGGATCTTGAGCCGTTCCAGGGATTTGGGCTATTGAATGTCAATCGTTTACGCTTCCGCTGACAGCAAAGAGTCCCGCACATACGGTTACAGGAAAGGGTGACACCCAAATCCAAAGGTCTGGGAATATCCCGCGCCCACACACACGCATACAGACACTCGCATACAACCATAACACACGCACACACACACACACACACACACACACACACACACACACACACACACACACACACACACACACACACACACACAAACATATGCAGATGTTTACGAACAACTAAGTTGTGAAAAAGCTGACTCCCAAGAAACATTCGCATCACGTGACTCTACAGTGATACAATATTCCATCCGCATTGACAAGAACTTTACTATATTAAGCTCAGTTTTTACAAAGACACACAAACTATAACAATAGCAATAACATAAGTAATAAGCATTCTACGGAAAAATGGAAAGACAAGTATAAGGTCCTATTAGATGTTTATGCTAATGGCAAGTGATCATAGAGGGCGTATGATTTCATGTTTTACAGCTGTTCAGTAAATTTTCATAAGTTTACGAAACTGCATTGGTGTTTCACTGTTTGTACTGGTCATGAGTTCTTCCAACATCTGCGTTTCAGGTCTGTGACAAAATTTGTGAAGTAAGCCAATATATTTTCTTCTCTTCTCCTGGAAGATCCTACAGATAAATTTATAGTGAAATTCATCACCTTCTTCATACTTATCGTCGTTTTCTACGTATGAAGTTTGTAGAAAAACAGGATTTCATACACTTTTTCTATTGGCACGAAGAGTTTGTTTCGTAATTAAGTTATCAGACTACGTCTTTAAATTTTTATGTTTGCGCGCCTGAATTTCGACAGTTTTACCGCCTATATGGTTCTGATTCAATTTCATAAATTATGCGTTATATACACTGCATTTTGTGTACTGTTTGCTCTTATGTTTGTTTGTACCAGATCTAGATAAATTGCACTGAATTTAATTGAATTGTCAACTGGCTGAAAAATCCTGAACAAAATGATACAATATTCGCAGTCTGACTTAATTTGTGAAAAACGACCTAACTGCAATCTACACTTGCAAAAACCATATGACTCAAGATTCAAAATTGTTTATTAAGGCAAAAGCCAACCACATACGAAGGGCTCCATGATGAAACACTTTACATTGTGTTCACTTTTGGGGGGATCGTGGAATAAGAGACCTGTGGCCGCATGCATAAGCCTTACCTTAGTTAACGCACTGCGGTAACCACTGGAAACTCCCAAAACATTAGTAGTGTTCATTGTATTTAATGCAGTACGTTAACTAACGTATGGATTATGCATACGGCCACAGGTATAAAGCACTTTTTTGAGACAAAATGCGAAAATCAAGCCTAAAAAATTTTTTAGAACTAATGTCGGTATATTATCATTATATTATGGAAGAGAAATTTGGCATAATTACTTCCACTGCTACCTGAAGTAAGGAGAATAAGCTAAACTAGAATAGGGTAAGTTAAAACTACAGGTAAGTAGACTATATTCAAGATATGGTGGATAACGTATTTTGTCATGAACCCTTCTTACATTGATGGAAGTTGGAAATAGGGCCGATTAATAGGAACTTGTCCATGTTCCCGTGGAACTGCCATAAAATTCAATGGACTGCATTAATGGCAAGAAACAAAATGCTGATATCGTATAAGATTGAAATGGCATAGATCTAAATAAATCTACTGAAACATGACCAATAGCAAAAGCAAGTAATGACAGAGGAGTGATTCACAATGCGCATGAACGAAGGTGCTTCAGGCTTTGCACACTTCCCAAGCCTTCAGAAGCTATAGACGTCGGACACCTTCAATCTATTCTCCTAGCCAATCTACAGAGACGCTCGCTGGCTGCTCCTTTTCGAGCCAGGCTTGGCCATGGGAGGGCGTCTCAGTCTGTATAGCGAGGAAACAGCGAGGGTGGTAGCGCTTTCTCCTCGCATTTTCCGCCTGGCTTCCCAAGTTGACTGGCGCGCGTCTCGGAAAGTGTGATGTCTTGATTTCTTACCCCCGTCAATCGGACAAACTGTATAGAAACTCTTCGTCATCGTGCGGTGAATAGAAAACAGACGGGCCCTTTCCACAAATGGAAAGAAGGAAGAGGAAATTCAAGATTGGTTTTTATTTTTTTTTCTCCTTTTCATCTTTTAATAATGTTCTTCCAGCAGGGAGGCTCAGTCTGCTTGATCATTCCTATAGGGATATATATTTTTTTTAAAGTTGCACACCAATATCTTGAGTGTACAATTTCAGTTTTACGCAGATTAAAGTCCTGATTAAACTTAGAGTGACGTTATTGAATTGTATCTTTCCTTTCTTGCTTCTTACCTGTTTCTCGTCGTTCTCTCCTGAAGTCACATTCCCATTCTTCTTTCTTTTAGGACGGTTATACATTTCTACATGAACAAACCCTCTTGTTCGTACTACAACTTGACGTGACCTTCACAGAGACAATGCATTGTCTTCTTATTAGGACTTGACGTGACCTTCACAGAGACAATGCATTGTCTTCTTATTAGGACTTGACGTGGCCTTCACAGAGACAATGCACTGTCTTCTCATTAGGACTTGACGTGGCCAGTATCCTTACGCTGCTACAGGAACAATCCCTCTTCTTCTTTTCATAACTTGACATGATTCTCACAGAGTCAATGTGGTGCCCTCTTTATTTTACTTGACGTGACCAATACCCCTATATTCTTATATTGCCATGGAAAAAAAAAATCTACAATCTACTTCTTATCACAATTGACGTCGCAAAAGGGCTAACAGAGACAATGCGTTCCTCTCTTAAATGTGACTTGGTGTGGGCAGTGGCCGTTTGCATAATTCTTGCATTAATTAAGACCTGCAGACTAGTCTTGGCCATCTGTTCCTGTGGTTCGAGAAGAAATTTTTATTAAATGGCTCAAAGAAGCTTTTACAATTTGGCTCCTCCAATTTCATGTGGTGGCCTTTCAGAAGTGGCTAAGTATGTCCCTATTTCATGCCCACTCCAATTTACGTTCTTCCACTTTATTTTCAAACATCAGGAGATAATCCATGCTTTAACAAACACTAAGAGAAAAACCAGCTAATTCTAAGTGCTACGAAAGCAAGTACTGAAGTGCTCTGAAGTCAGCCTTAATAGGCCACATCCTCATTATATTGTGTCTTAATGAACACATTTTCATAAGTTTAGTATGTAACATTTTGTGCTGATGAAAAGTCCATTTCTCCATAACAGTGATTGGTATAAGTACAGAATTATTTGTGATTTTTGTTATCTGAAAGCTTTCAGAACAAAAAGATTTTAAATTGTACCGAATCATTAACCTGGCTTAAAATTATGAATTTAATCTGCTTCAGACCTAAATGCAGCAACGCTCCAAATATCACACGGGGACTGAATTTTATTATTTTTATGAAGGACACACTTCTGGCACGTTTATCTATTTGTTAGAATGTTAATACTGTTGTTGTGCTCTCATAAATATTGTCCTAGATATGTTTTAATGGTTACCAGGACATATCAGCTTTAACAATCAATTTCGTCTAGTGCCATTTCCCAGGAAACCAGCTAAACTCATGCGCTGGTATATTTTGCATTCCAGAGTAATTCGAAACATATATTATAATTTAGACTCTAAGGCATCCAATGCAAAAAAAAAAAAAAATGAACACGGGATTCTCCGTAATTTAAGGTCTGCTCTGCTGTAGAATAAGATGGCATGATTTATATCATCTACACTATGAAAACGACACATGAATTGATTTCTATGACCCCACAAAGAAAAAAAAAACTTACACATAAATTTAAACATGACAAACCTTCGTTTAAGAATTGAGTAAGGGTTTTGAAAGCGGTGACACCAACAAAAAGAGCGACTTTGGAATTCAAATTATCATTACCATACCATCGTTATTGCGGCAGTGCCTCTCGTAGCGTGACTGCCCTCAATGCCATGTCGTCAAGGAGCCTCTCCTGGCGCCGGCACTTGAGATTTGCATTCTAAGCGGAACTGAAGAGATAACGTTTTTTAACTTAAAATACTTGAAAGGGTTCTTTAAAAAGTTCTAAAACTTGTGGTTAGAATTCGTCTCTGTGCATCCAAAAACGCAAAACTTGAAGATAATACGTAACAAGAGTCGCTGGAAGTAACGTCGTCTTTTTCGCTTAAGTGGGACCGTTTTAATGTGTGCGATACAATGACACGACCAAAGATGTATGAGCAAAATTTGCATTCGGTACATAGACTATCTGGCGTCTAAGATCACGTGGCTCTTTCTGGTACTGAGCTTTCACAATTTCGTCAGTGACTGATTTGAATAGTTCTAGTACTAGCAACATTGCTCTCAGAGCGTGCCTTTTCAAGACAGGTGATATTTTATCTGATTAGTGGATCAGACGCCACTTAAGGTCAAAAGACGTTATTTAACATCAAGATAGTATTGTATCTTTCTTCTGATTTTAATAGGATAGAAAATGGATGACAAATTTGCACCTGACAGCCAGGGTACACAAATCTAACAAGATGGTTCTTGTGTGATCCTGTAGTGGGTGGAGTTGGTGCCCACCGTATTGAACTGATTTCTTCAGAGTCATCAACTCTATTTCAAGTGCGCATTATCTTTTTCTCTCTCCTTTCGCAATTGTTTCCCTCTTACCTTCGCGACGGATCACCCTGAACGTCGTGAAAGATCGTCATTCCACTTGGCCGAATTCGGCTTGAAATAAGATTTCTGGAAATAAATAGAGCTCTTTATCTGTTGTGCCATCATCCGGTAACGCGCAGAAAGTTTGTGATGTGAAGGAAAGGGAAGCAACTTTGCGCACTTGTACTTAAAATTAGTTCAGACAAATTTAGCCGTCTGTGAAGGGAAAAGTGATAAATGAAGCGCGGATGATTAAAGAGAGTTAAAGATTTATTACGCTGTCTCGCTTGCTGTTTTCTAAATTTCGAAGTTGGGTTAAATTTCGTTAAATGATCTGCATTACAGTACTATTTTGAAATCTTAAAATACAGCAGGTCTCATTATTGTGCCATAAACCTTAATGAGACCAAAAATGCAGTGACACAGGTGCATAGTCGGAGAGAGACAGTTGCATTGGTTTAACGTAAGAGGCCCTAAATCCTTTTACTAATACGTGGAGAAATTAATTTGTCAACGCATTGCATAGACTGGCCCTATATTCCGAAGACTTTAAACATGTAGTGTAATATGATTAAACATTTCCAGACATGTATCCACTGTGTTCATCTGTCAGAAATTGTTCAGTCTATAACAATATAACCAGTAAGTCTGCTGCCCTGTTAAGAGCATGTAATCTTAATATTATGTTTCATTTACTGACTTAAGACAGCCATCTTTTTCATTGTGTTACCACTCTTGAGCCTTGGCTAAAGTTTAGCTATGGCAACATTTTAAAAAAAATATTGTTCACAGTATCAACATGTGTTGTAATGACAGAGGGAATGGCTCGTTCAAGTTCCAACGGCACATAAATCGCAGTAGCGGATATGAGTCTATGGGGATAGACTAGAAGTAGAGTGTAGGTAGGGAAAACGGGCTCGGAAGTTACTAAAGCCCTTTCCCATGTCAAAACATATCGCACAGGTGGGCTTTGAAAGTAATGAGCCTTAGTAAAATACATATCTGATCCATTTTACTGAATGTGCTGACTAAAATATGCCTTAAACCAAATGTATGACTATCAGCCATTCTTTTTTAATATGGTTTCTATAATTTCACATGAGAATAACTGATCTATTTGGGGATAAGCAATAGTTTAGCTGTAAAACTATTTCATTATGCTCTAAAAGTTCAGGAATTTTACTGTGTCATATTGAGACTTGGTGGATCCCAAAGTAAACAAAACGTATGTCTATCAGCCATCCTTTCTAAATGTGTTTCTATGACTTTACGGAATAACTGATCTATTTGGGGATAATAATAATAATAATATTAATAGGACTAACTCATTATTAATAATGCGGTGTTTAGTCTCATATTCAGGCGACTTCACACTATTATTACCTCAGCAGGCCTGATCACTCTAGGACTTTCTCGACTCCCTCGGGAGCATACAGTGCCGCTGCCATTTATAGGCGATGATTACTAGCATTCTGACAATATCTTCCACTGCCTATAGCCAGGTACCCATTTTACAGACGGATGGACTGAGGAAAATGTGAATGAAATGCTTTCCCAAGGCACTTACAACATGACCGTGGTTGGGAATCGAACTCAGGACCTTTAGATCCTGAGTCCAACGCCGTAACCATTAGGCCAGGCTGCTCCAATAGCAATAGTTTAGGTTTAAAACTGTTTCATTTGTGCTCTAAAAGTTAAGGAGTTTCACCGTGTCATATTGATTGAGACTTGGTGGGTCTCAAAGATATATAAAGTTGGAGGTTCCCTGAAAGTTTCCGCTCACTTAGATAATATGTTCACAGGGCTCAGAAGCAGAAAATTGTTGGCGGTTGTACTGACCAAATTACAATAAACAAATAAACAAACCCCGTAGATTTCCGTTTTTTGCCAAAAAACCAGCCAGGAAGAACTAAAAGGCTTCAAGTAATTACATAGATCTATAAAGACCTAATGAACTTTTAGAACCAGGAAAAACATCTGAAATTTTGTAAGGCCCCATACTATACTGAAGCTTGTTGAGCTTATTTTGCCTATATTATACCTAAATCCGTCACTTGGTTTCCACAACCCCTACTCTCAGTAACTATTCTCAGCATAATAAAAGAGTTCTGTGGTTTTGCATAGTACTCGAATTCGCTCGATGGGACCTCCCTCTGTCGGTTTTGGACATATAAAGAGTTTGAAAGAGAAGCTTGAGATAAAACCGTGGATTGGTAGAACCTTGAATCGACACTGACTTTACAGCACTCACGCATATTTCAAGTGTCAGCGAATCCAACTGCATGCACCAAGCTCTAAGGATACCCGTATGGACTTTCAGATCTCTTCTTTCAGGCGAAAAGAAAATTTCCTACATAATACGCTTTGTCCAGCGAGACCTCACATCTTTAGCCGTCTCTCTCTTCCTAGCGGACCCAAATCGACAGGTTTATTTTTCCACAAACGAATGAGCTATTCCTGAACAGTTTCACGCTTGTCAAGGACCTCAAAGCAAATAATAATAATGGCTACGGTCACAATAGCAAATTCAGTGACGGTATGGTCATTTCTGTCCAAGTGAAAAACCAACCGTTTGACTGCATAATGGCCCCGGTCGCCTTTACTGACGACTTTTGGCACGGCAGCCCGAAAAAGGAATTCGGGGGTAGCGAAGATCCAGCGCTTTAAAAGTCAGGTTTTGTGAACGGTTTATTCGTCTTTTAATGGCGTGAGGTCTCGAGTGCGTATTGAGCCCGGGGTCCGCCAGCGTTCAATGCCACTTGACAGGCACTGTATGATTTATTGGATTCCATTGTGCATGACAGGATCATCCCAGCATTACGTCCCTTGCCAACGCCGCGCCAGTTCGTTTTTTCATTGTTATCGCCTCTCATTATGATCATCTCTCGCTCTTTCAATCAGATTTCAAGCAAGACTCATAAGCGATTTGCAAATATTTATTTATTCCGAGGCAAATAGTCCGATTTTTTGTTGTGGTTTCGTTTCCGCGGTCGTTATTTGTAAATGTTCCAAAACGAGCGGTCGTTGGAGGCTGTCACTGCATCTCTCTGCTGGGCTGATCCTGAAAGGGGCGTCTGACGCCTTGGTTACAAAGTTCCATACTGTACAGGTTTCTTTATTTCCCTGCAGCTGAAATCTGTCTTCAGTCACGTTTGTCATTTGCCCATTTTCTACCTATTTCGGGAAACAGATTTATGTGAAATTCATAGATATCTTTAAGAGCAGAAATAGCTTTCAACAAGCACTGAGTCTTGTTAGGGAAGAAACAGCATTATTTCTTAGATGTCTTCACCATAAAAAGAGTAGTACTGTGTGGTCTTTGATCATTGACAGCAATATAGTCTGGTTTGATATATAAGGTCGAATTCAACAAAATGGGTCAAATGCAGAAATTGGTGTCATTTTGCTTAGAATTTTCAGCCCATTTTGAAGACGCGGTCGTAGTTATGTAAAAGCACAAGAACATCAGGTTTTTAGTATTTTGTGAGAAACATTTGATTTCTTTACGATACCAAAATGGCCGAATCTCGTACATCTTACATCCTTTCCGTGCTGTCAGGAGTCAGGTCCTCACTGTGTCATATCAGTCACCTTCATCCTATGCAGTCCTCTGAAGTTCTTTGGCGTCCTCTGGAGTTCTTTGGAGTCCTCTGGAATTCTTTGGAGTCCTCTGGAGTTCTCTGGAGCAAACCAATCCAAACTTTCCATCATCTCTCAGTGGTGTTCTCCTCAGCGGTTTTTCTTATGTGACTTCTTTCCTTTTTATCCAATATTTAAAACGGCTCATTGTGATTTTGATGATTTTTTTTTTTTTTTTGGCCAAACCTAATTTCTGAGGACACCGAGGTTATCAGCCATTGTGCTTTACATGTTCATGTGCTGTCCCGGCGTATATTGTACTTTTGCTCATGTACCACAGTTGTGGTGTTGGTTTATCCCAGTAAACTTGGTAAACTTGTAACATTTGTTAAAGATATATCAGCATGGACGATATATTTATAGTCTATGTATTTAAGCCACGCTTAAGAACGAGGAGGGAATAAGAGAGAGACTACTTTCTAGTCTTCACCGCAGATTCAGTCTTTGTCTTCCGTTCTCAATTTTCATGAACTGTTCTTAATGATTTCGATGGGTGTCACCAAACTGGCGCATCAGCTGCAACACCTCTTTCCATCAACGATTTGATTAATGGTACGCTGACAGACTTATTCACCATCAGACACATCATCCATCCCAACCACGCCACACAGTTTAGCTACTGTATTCGCAGTTAAATCTCAGAGGCGGCTGTAGCGGTTGCTCATGTACATGAATGACGCACACACATGACAAACGATGGAAACGCCGTTAGAGACTTTTCCCTTCGAAACCACAATTCTAACCGGGTTTGTTGGCAGCATGAGCTTTACTCTGTGGGGAAGAGAGGGAGGAGGGGGCGGGGAAGGACCTTAGAACTGAAAACAACTTTTTTGTGTGTTTGTTTGATTTGGCGTCGTTAAGGGCAATCCTTTTTGTCTTTTTTTTCCCCCCAATTTTAAAAGGATTTGTGGTTCCTGCTGGCGTGTGTGCGTGTCTTTTCATGCTGTCTTTTTTGCCGGATTGTTTCTGAAACAAGAAAATGTGCAGTCAAGCTGAAAAAATGCATAAGTTTTACACTTCACAAAAGGCAGGAACAATGAGCTTGTTTTTAAATGTCTGAAAAGAAACAAATATCGTAACAGATTCTGCCATTTAAAATCGAAAGAGTAAAACAGAAAAAAAGGCGCTCTTTGTGTGTATGTGTTTTTGTTTTAGTTTTTATTCTTTGAGATTTTCAAGAAACGTTAAGTCCAATTTCCTATTCTTTCCTATATCTTAACTTCGAATACTCACCACTTTGTTTTGTTTCTCTAGCCCTGTACTTGAGCTGTCTTGACAACACAGAACAAGGGAAGTAACCACTTGAGAAACAAGAGGAGACGACTGCCTGTTACGAGTCTATAGAAAATGGCTTCCAACCCATGTTTTGCACTAACCGGAAAGAAAGACTGGGGCGATTCTTTAACTGGGGCCTAATGATTGCCAATTACGACAACCACTCGTGTGTCGACCAAAGGTGGAGCTGTGTTTCAGGTGGTACAAAATACCACGTCCCTCCTCTCTACATTGTTTCTTATAAACGTTTTTTCACACATGGCGTGCTCGCTTCGGGATTTCGACGTTCGCGTTTTCAGCTGCACAGAGTGTCCACTCGATCTGAAGTATCGTACGGTAAAGACTAAGACAAACCTCTCTTTACAGACGCAAACATCTTATGCTCTTGAACATCAAAATGAACGTCGTCTCAGCCAAAAAAAAGAGATGTTTTGGGATTTCATCTCATCAAAACTAATCACCTTTTCGCCCTCAGGTAAGGCAGATACATAAGTGCTGAAAGACCTTCAGTATTGGGGAAGATTGGTATAGACAAATGAAAATCCTGAAGACCGACACGCCTCGACCATCTGACGCTGGCAGTTTTGTGTTTATATACTAGAATACCTAATTAGGCCCGACTGTTGCTCAAATCTTTGTAGTTCTTGCTTGTTTGACTGAAAAAAAAAGAAACATACCGGGAAAAGATTTTGTGGATTGTCCTTAACCTTAAGGATGTCGTCAATCCGCAGCTTAGCCATTACTGTGATCATATTTTTCATTTGCTAAGCAGACTGAAATCTCCGCAGTGCGTATGGACAAGGTGAATTTTTTTTCATGAATGAAGCAACAACAGCTCCGTGGGCCATAAACTTTACTGAGCATACGACAAATTTACTCTCCCATTTACATACTAAACACAACAGAATAAGATGTAGCATTGGCCAAGCAAGAGTCACTACTCTATCGCGCCGGGCTGCAAAATTGTATAATGTCAATGAAAGAAAAAAAAAACGCGACAAAAATATTTGTATGGGGATTTGTGGAAGAATCATCTTCTATTACTTGCATGAAATGCCGAGTCCTTGAATCTGAAAGTGTATACTTATACAAGAGTGGTGGATTCAAATGAAAGTATATAATTTCTCTTGTAAATGCGACCGCTTGGAGATTTATTTGCTTTATAAATTTTTTCTGTGTCATGTCAGTACATATCACTTCTGCCCCTTTCCTCAACACTTGAGAACAACTCTCTATTCCAAATAGCCTAAACACTTACAGGCAGCACGCCGTTAGAAATAACTGGCGCCACTTATGACTGTGATTTCACAGCTGCAAATAAAAGCCTTGCATAATTCACAGACGCATCAATGAGTTGCAAAATCATATCCCTTTGTAGATCATAGCGATTAACCGTGGTGCGCACTGCCTGTTTCTAAGTCAGTACATTTTGCATGGAAAATTACGCAGCAGTGTGCTAAACAGTTCATGATTTTCTGTTGTAGGTGGAGACGTACCCGAAAAAAAACCTACATATGTATTGTCATAACCTGTTTTCGTGTCCTTTCCTTGTTTTCTTACGAATACAGTATAAAATTTCACTCAGGAATTCCAATACTTCACCAACTCTACATCATGAGCAGATGACCTGAAATTCGAAATTCGACTACCTCACCAAATCTAAGTTATGGGCAGATGTCCTGATATTCGAAGTTCAAATATCTTGTCAACCCTAAATTATGGGCAGATACCCCTAAATTCGAATACCCCACCAACTCTTAATTGTGGGGAAAATGCCCTGAAATTCGAAATTCGAATACCTGACCAACTTCAAATTAAAACAAATGCCCTGAAATTCGAAATTCAAATACCTCACGAGCTCTAAACTAAGGGCAGATTCCCTGAAAATTCAGTTCGTCATGCTCTACTGAATTTGCATTGCTTACGCATTCTTTTCACTCACAACGAATTGCCAGGGTGGCTGTGTAGTTTGTAAATCGTACTCAGAACTGAAGATCGCAGGTCAAAGTTTTATGTGTTCGTCTCGTAAACTAGACGGTTTACGCAGTGACGTCCTTAGGGAAAAACATATCCTTCCACTTTCCCCATTTGGCTCACATAATTAAATGAGTACCTGGCTTTAGAGCTGGAAAAAGGAGGGACTAGGAAGCTGCACTGAGGGTGACCAGCAATGATTTTGTTATGTTTCATTTGTGATAATACGTAATTCCATGTCTGATGCATACTGTTCTATGTATTTGTTTCATGAATTAATGTATGACAGTGCATGGCATTGTATAGCAATTTCCCTACGGGATTAACAAAAGTCCTATTCTAGTTCCACTTTTTATTTTTTAACTTTGCACTACGGGATTACCTCTGTCCTCTAGACCAGCACTTGAGCATTTTGCCAAGTTTTAATGCACATAATATTATAATGGTATTTGCCCCTGGCTTTTATCAGGCCCAATCAGATATGCGGAGTGCCAATCTGAAGGTAAACGTTCAAGAAAAAGTAACACAAAGCGGGCGGGGAACGCTGGGAAATCTGATCTCCAACTGCAAACAAGAAGGGCGCCGGCTGGTTTGATCGATCACGAGGCGCATGATAATTTGGCTCCTCTGCTGTAAAAACACTGGAATGATCATCCGAAAATGGTCCTGGAACGCCCTCTTAAAACACACCAATAACCGTCGAAAGCGATTAGACTGATAATTTCTACTAAAGATGTCCGAGCCTTGATCATGTGATAAGGGTCTTGGTCGCCGACTAGGAACATATGAATGATAATTTATAATGGCTTCAAATTCTTTAGTTAAGAGTTTGGGAGTGATCGAAAAGTTGCTTTTTAAACTTTTCACTACGTATGACGTACGCGCATAAGTATCAGGATTGGGAAAAATTTCGTTTGGACGCACATGTACATATTGGGATTAGCATAGCCGTTTTTTTGTATGCAACATACCGCGTCCCTTCATTTCCAGTACACAATGAACTATTCCTATGTACAGGGGCGCAATATGGCCGTACCAGTGCTGTGGCGCCCGAAAACCCTAACTCAAACAAAACGCGTGGTAATTTGATGAAATCACCTCTTTAAAAATATGACGTAGGGAAGGAATTAAAGGGACGGGGGTAGTTATTTGCTTCACAGCCTAATAGGTCCTCATTATTTTTCCATAAAATTTAAAACGAGTATATTTTTCCTTTCGCTCAACAGTTTCGGAGAAAACCTTTCTGGAATGTCGGGATTTTCACCTTGCACGCGCATCACTCGTGCTGCGTGACGTCAAAAAGCGAGACAGGCTAGCAGATGGTTGGTCCAGACAGTTTACGCATGCGTCCGCATCAGTCGTCTGATAGATTTTCTTGCTTTCTGACGTCACACAGCATAAGTAATGATGCGTAAGCACAGTGAAAATCACCACATTCCAGCGGTGTTTTCTTGGAAATGGTCAAACGTGAACAGGTTAAAAGTTTTCGAAAAAAAAATTGATTTTTAAGATGTGAAACAAATATCTACCCTGCCCCTTCAAGAAATCATTATTTGTCCATGCCAGAATCAAGTTTTCTGTCGTTAGAACTACAGTTGTTTTTTTTAATCTGTCTTTGGGATAGAATGTGTAGAATGTTCTCTAGATTTGTCAACTTGAACACAGACTGGTGTGCATTCTTTCGAGATTTTGTAACATGAATAAGCTAAACTTTGAATTTTTCAGTGCCGTCAAAATGTGGCTTTATATACAGAAAAAAACATCACTAAGCAAAACAGTGAATGTTGGTATGGTATATCTTTCAGTTAACCCTTTCTGAGCCCGAAATTTCAATAAAGACTCTGATCTTTCTAGTAGTTAGATCAGTTGATGCTGGAAACGCTTGTAGAAGGTTAAACGAGTAAGGACGTATATATACACAGTGATAGTCGAAAAAAGAATTTATCAGCTCAAATAGACAAATCAAAATAGGGTTAGATCTAAGGAGTGTACACTGTTCCAGAAATGTTATTTTTACGCAAAGCTCTGATTTTTCGCGAATTTCACGAGCCGAGCTTCACTCGTGAGAATCACTTCCGGCTATAAGAAAAAAAAAGGCCACTGAAAATTTTCAGACGGTTTGCACTAGTTGATAATTTGTAGGGAAAGTGAGAGGCGAAAACCCGTGAGATAAACGGAAGTTCAGTTATATTTACCCTCCATTATTTGAATATCAGTGCGTAGCAGTGTTACCAGTTTGACTTTTGTGAACCATTTTTTTTTCTTTTATGGAAACTCTTGTAGAGTTACTCTTGATTACTTCAAACTTTTGTTCTCATACCTACGTGAGAAAACCATCATGTGGAGCTAGCCAATATGAGACCCTTGTGAAAAGCCATTTCCGATTTTGGCAGCAATTAGATCTCGTGACACACACAAAATAAACAAAAAAATCAGAAAAAAAATTCTACAGTAGTGTCGACAGATATCGTATAGACTCTTCATATTTTAAGTGTAACGATTAAGATATGGAATGGCGTAACTCTTATCTATGTCCGGTGTCAAGGAAGAAATGGAGAGGCGACAAACGTCAAGAATGATCGCTGTAATCGGCGATTGCATGTTCCAGTAAGAATGTAATTATGTCACGCGAGAGGCCTGGGGCTCCATTCAGAACAAACGGCTGTTAAATCACCGCGATCTTCTCGGTTGCTCCTGGCAGTCTCTGGGGGCAATTCCGTGGACACGTCCTTCTTTTGGACAAATTCAGTTTTATTTTCTTAATGACATATTGAGCACAAATGTTCAACAGGGAAAGTTGTTGTTATCGCTTTCATTGTTGTAGCAGTTGTCGTTGCTGTTATCTTTGTTGTTGCCGATGTTGATGTTGTTATTGTTGTTGTTATTGTTGTTGTTGTTGTTGTTGTTATTGCTGCTGCTGCTGCTGCTGTTGTTGTTGTTGTTGTTGTTGTTGTCGTCGTTGTCGTTATCATTATTGTTGTTGTCTTTAATTGTTTTGTTGTTGTGGTGGTGATTATACTGTTTACAAAATGAAGAGAGCCCGGTTGTTCAAAGAAGATGTTGGAATCTAGAAGATGTTGGAATCTAGCTACCATTCTTTTTACCAGAATGCTAGGAATGCAAAACAGGTACAACGTGTGATACATCCGGATAAAAATAGGCTTCATGTTTGAACTATCCGGTGCGGGATAAAAAGTTGATATTCATGTTGTCAAGAAATCCAATTCCTGGCTTTTGTAGCTCTTTTATTTAAAAAAAAATGGACAGTTCACCTACACATTAGCATGGAAGAGGCTTTGGTTTTAAGCAACCCGTATCATACTGAGTTAAGACTGACTTCTCCTGATTATTACATAGATAACAACATATATATATGAAAGAAAATAAAACAGAGTAGTTTGCTAATGAATGTGGTACATAATCAGATCCATGGTCGCGGGGACTTAAAATACTATCGCTATACAGATTCAGTTACATGACTTGTTCGTTAACAGGAGAGTCCAATGAACTCAGATTACAAGGAAACAGTGCATGAGTTCGAATGTGTGAGGTGTCCGAGTGTGTGAATAATTATTTTTTTTTTTTATATAAAACGTGAGGGTCCCAGGATCAGTTCATTACAAAAGTAGAGCTATGTAGATTTTCGGGGTTCATGAGGTTTGATGTATTTGCTTTATTAAATGACGACATCAACCTCGAAAATAGTCATCACAACACATCGATTTCTTTATCCGAACAACACATTTTTATTAAACACAATAAAATGTTTGCAGTGATTCTTCTATTGTATCCTTTATTTTGTCAGTTCCGATTTCATTTTCGAGTCTCCGACGCCGCCCGAGGAAAATCGT
The DNA here is from genome assembly GCA_033807755.1 of Ellobium chinense. Taxonomy (NCBI): domain Eukaryota; kingdom Metazoa; phylum Mollusca; class Gastropoda; order Ellobiida; family Ellobiidae; genus Ellobium; species Ellobium chinense. The sequence goes on along the minus strand of JAWQUT010000134.1, from coordinate 300,945 downwards.
GTGGTCACCGTCACCAATTCCCCGTGGAACGCCTCCTATAACGACTTGCTTTGGTCTGATAAGCCTAGTCGACAAGAGCCCTTTCTCACCCCGACACTCACTAATAAAGATTTATCACCGTGTTCAAAAATAAAAATTTGCTTCGTTTTCTTTTCCGCTTTGGAATCGAGACTCCACCCCTCTCGCCTCCCGCCCGCTTTCCGGTCTCGCTAAAGATAAATCGCCCTGGGCAGGATCGATGACAAACGGCGCGAGCAGTTCTTGTTTTCTACAGATAACACCATACGTCAGGGGCATATAACCGCGGACGGTTGTGACCTTTGCCACGCGGGGAAATAAATTACAAATTAAGTTTGAATAAATTGGTGTTTATTGAAATATTGGCGGTTTCTATAATGCTTTTATCCGCTGCTCGGTGCGTGAACGAGGGGCGAGGGAAGTCGCCGTGTAACGAGATTAGAAGAGGGACCATGCGATTGTTTAAGCTCGCTCGTCCACGCTTTCCACGCATCTCGCGCTCATTTGCATAAAGATTCCATTTGATATTGGGGAGGACGGATTTGGAGTGCCGTTCAAAATGGCGGTCGTCGAATGGAAGCAGACGACAACAATACAGACGCTCTACACGACGTTTCTTGTTTTCCTACCATCTGCCCGGACGTTGTAAGCTCCCTTTGCGAGGCGGGGAAAGGCTAGGATCCCCGGACGACAATACTGCAAGTCAGCTTTGGGCATTAGACCGTCGAGAAATCATTTCGCCATTACAGGAACCTAAGCCGTATTTCTTGCTGGCCTGTTATGAAGAGCCCGAATAGCCCGATCTGGCGGGTTTTGTTGATTTTAAGGGTCATCCCAGAACTTGACACTGCATTTGTTGTCGTTTAACCCGAGTCGCGCATTAATATTCTATCCTCCCCGACTCCCACAATTCCTGCCGTCGCCATCTTGTTTGCGCAGCGAGAGCCAGACGTGTATGCGCTGTTTGCTCATATTGAGAGCTCAGAGAAAAGCGCAATGGCTCGAGTCAAAGGGTCTACCTCGTTATGTCCATGAAGAATGTTTGCCTACAAGATTGGGTAAACTTGTAGCAGCAATCTTCTGTAGAAAGGCTTGCGCTCAAGTACAAACTTTACAACAGCTCGATTAAAGACTTATCGAGGAAAGAAGTAGTGCCTATATTATTCTACCGACTCGGCTCGTTTTGCCGTCCCCTCTCGTAAGAGCTTCGGAGTTTTCAGTGGGTCCACGAGTGCCTTGGGCTTCGCTCGAGGGCTCAGCTCTTCAAGTCACTTTCCACAACGATCATTTTGCCTAAGTGAGACAAGATAATCTGTCTATTGGCGCCCCTCCTCTTAAGAGTCGCAGAATAATCTCTTTCCAGACGTATTGGGGCGAGACCGCATGGTGTAAGGCGAAACCAGGGCAGTGGCAATACAAGGAAAGAAGAGCTCTCAAGGCAGACCCTTGGTCTTCGATAGCCGGCGTTTGTCTATGTGAACGATGAGTCGAGATCTGCTCTCCATTTCAAGTGTAAGGCAGTTCTCGAGTATGTATGAAAATGGCTATCACTTCACTGTAGACAACATTGCACTCTCCGCTGCCACACTCCATAATATGCAACTTTAGAGTTGCTTGCGTGCAGAAAATTTCTTCTCCGAATGCAACGGCATTTTACAATGCAACTCTAATAATACTGACATTACGTAACAAAATACCCTGCTAAGCATACTCTCTTTTAACAATGCCACCTGTATTGTTCATTATGAGAAGCACTCTGGTAACAAGAAGTTTAACACCTTGATTGGGATAAGCCTAGATTACAACTGTGGTACATGGGCAAAAACACAATATACGACGGGACAGCACATGAACTTTAAAAGCACTATGACTATTAAATTCACGCATGTTCACAACGTACTCGTACATTCACATTATGTTAACAATGCACTCGTACATATTACATTTCACACAAAAGTGCCATAACACATCATCATGTGTATATGCTCAAAAGTTGGTCTTAAGTTGGTTGTTTTGTCAGACTTCCGCTGTATCATGCGCGCAGAAGACCATCTTCTCCACATCGATGCAATTTTTGATTTCTTGCAGAACATTCTCCTCTACAAACCGACACAAATATATTTTTTTTCTGTTTTGTAGCAGATGGCTTTCTCCTTTATGCCAAGCCGATTTTGATGATTTATTTTTTTTTTAACAGAGGACATTTTCTTCCATATCAAAGCAATTCCTGCTTTTCTTGCTCACAGATTTTCTCCTCCATACTAAAATATGTTTTGGTTTTCTTTCCCCAAGAACATCATTCATGCCAACGCAGCAGTTGGCCTCCCTTCTTTCCCTTCTTTCCCTTCTGTCCCTTCTTTCCCTTCTTTCCCTTCTTGAAGAGGACTTTTTCCTCAAACCAAAGCAACTTCTATATTGTCTGCCTTCATCTCATCACGACTTCTCTTGCCATTTCATTCGTCCAGATGGCTAATTTTTTTTTTTTTAACCGTTAACTTTGTGCAGTTTATCCAATTTTGCTTGTAGGCCTTTACACTTTTCAGGTTGTCGTCAAAAGATAGCATTCTGGACAAAAAAGAAGAAGTTGTGATGAAATCAGATGCCCTATTTTTTCAGATCCACTTGCTAAAAAGAAAGTAAAAGGCGTTACCAGGATGCCAATGCCAAATCTAACAGTAGCTGTCCTTTGCATATTGGTCATACATGTAGTTTGTAAACATTGATGTGGATTTTTATGCATACGTTCAACCCAATTTACAAACTGAACTCGAAGTTTGAGGTCTGTTCACTGGGAAGGGTTTGGCCGTTCGTGCAGGACAGTTGCCATTTTGTTAAAACTATATCTGTTAAACCCAATTACAGTGCTTTCTGCAGTAAACTGCGCCAAAACTAGGAGATAATAGCAGAAATGTTCTCCATGAAGCAATAACCCCTAGTCATAAACCTATGATTATTTTACGGCCAAGGACCGTGCTAACTGAAACAGTAAGTCCTTCGTGAAGATAATCAATCACTTCTTTTGCCAGTAATTATGGGACAGAATTACACTACGAGTACATGCGGTTAGTACTGATCGGAATTTTTTTTTACATAGAAATCTAACCACTATATATCAACAGTTTCAAATGCTGATAGGAAGTAAAAGTGTTAACTATTTTCCACTGTTTTTGTAAGTCCAAAGCACAGTAAAGATCCTAATTATGTGGTAAATACACAATCTATTTAAGCTTAGCTGATGCTGTAAACTATTATAGAATTCTTCGTCATTATGGAAGTTTTCGTAACTGGCTGCACAAAACATCGACTGGTAAAATGACTCAAAACATACATAGTTATGGGGTTTCAGAGCGTTTATTTCTGTACTCTGAACTTTGTATACACCTCCTTCCCCCTCTTCTTTCATCGACTATACCCAAACTGTTTATATTTTCAGCGTGGATCAAGAATTCTTTTTTTTTAAGTTGATTTTTATAGTCCTTACCACTAAATGAGACGAGAATGATATTAGTTTAGTTCTGCCTGCAACAGTGTTCCTTCTTAGTTAAGATGGCGAAATTGAGTGCCAGCAGAATGACCTGAACCAGTTATCGCCTTCTTACAAATTTCAGGAACAGTGGCATCCTGATTAACTATGTTATCGATATAAGAATGAGGGAGAGATCAGAGCGAAGGCCAGACTTTATAACAATCACAGTGTGGTACAGCTTTAGGCACCGTCAGTAAGTGTGAGCTTCAACTGCTAAACAAAGTGCACATGAAGATGATGATGGCGACAACGATCATGACGATAATGACAAAGATCTGGTTGCTTGCTTGCTTGCTTGCTTGCTTGCTTGCTTGCTTGCTTGCTTGTGTGGCTGGCTGACTAGCTGGCAGCTTGCTTGCTTGTTTGCTTGCTTGCCTGCTTGCTTGCTTGCTTGCTTGCTTGCTTGCTTGCTTGCTTGCTTGCTTGCTTGCTTGATTGCATGCTTGCTTGCTTGTTTGTGTGACTGGCTGACTGGCTGGCAGCTTGCTTGCTTGCTTGCTTGCTTGGATCAATGGTCTCTACGGTATGTCAGCATTTTCAGAGACTTTTGGAAACAATATAGAAAAATTACATTTTCCCTTAATTAAAAACACCAGGAAATTTGGAAATCTAAACAACATTATACAGAAGATTTCGATACCCGAATCCTCGGGAAATTACTATGTCAAGACGTAGACGCACTGTGATGAGCCAAACAAGATAACATTATGTCGGATAATTAATATAGGGTTGGCCAAATTTAAGATTCCCTGGGGTCTTTGCATTCAGCAAATGCACACATCATTAAAAGAAGCGACAATGCACCTATTGCACGTGTCTAGCGTAGCCCACGGGAGGGTACATTCCTCACTTCTCTACGTGTAAAGAATCATAATGCGGAAAATCACATCTTTTCTCTAAGGCGTGAATACATGTATACATCTCAGAGGGGACACAACCTAAGGCTTACACTTAACGCGGAGAATAGAATGATAGCATTAGATGAGGCAAATTTCATGTTGAAGAGAGCCCATCTTCTCAGAAAGAATAGCGGCGTCCTCTCAAGCTTTCTTCAGCGAACTTGGATAATGCGCCAGAAATCGTTTACAAACACACTTTTTAATTGAAACGCGATGCTCTCTAGATACCCTCCTTATATTTTCTTTCTGAATTTCTGAAAAGGGTAGAAAAAGATGGTGGATAGGGGTAGGGGGGAGGAGACCAAAAACGGCGAGGGAAAAATTGTCGCGATTGTCGAAGGCTGCATCATTTGACACCGCCTCTTTAGTTTGAGGGCAAAAGAGCAAGCCACACGATTTTAGCGGGATTTATACAAGAGTGTAGAGGGCTAACTCGTGATTGTGTCTCTTTATTGTGTCGCACACACCTACAAACACACTAGCCATCAAATCCGCTTACACATATACACACATAGATACACCCCCAATGTTGTTCCATTTAAAGCCAACCTGCTCTTACACACACATACACATTGCAGAAAAGCAGTGGGAATGGAATGGCTCGGCAGAACAAAGGGGATGGATGAACTTAACAGAACAAGAAGAACACTGCAGGCTCCCCGTGGTGAGGACACAATCACCCGTGGCTCGTTCGGTAATGTAAGAAAAATAACTTCCGTCTGGTGCTCTCCCCGCAAGGCATGATGGGTGCCCTGCTGCAAGTAAGGCGTCATGGAGGGGCAACTGCCTCCGAGGGACAATCTCCTGTGGCCATCACCGATTTATCTCTCTTGCAAGGAAACTATAATAAATTGTGAATTTTAATTTAAAAATCCATTACAGGAGTTTCGAGAAGGAGGGGTGCAGTGCTGAATTTAAAGCTGAAGAAAAAGGCCATTTTTTTTTTTTTTAAATTTCTAAAAACGTGATGACAATTCTATTCTGTTCCGTTGCAACTCATTGAAGAGCCGGGATCTCACATTTCAAAAATGTCGAGCTGCTTCATTGACCGCCCTTCATTCATGCACCGAGGTATTATCTACTGTACATAATACAAGATATGTAACTGAAAACCCTGCTAAGAGGCAGGAATAACCGACAGACCAGATTGTATGTAGAGTTACGGAGGCAGAAATGACGCAGCCTATAGTATTTCGTAAAATTCGTTGAAGCTGCCTTGTTCCGACGCAGTCATAGTTGTAAGTTACAACTGTATTGTAATGCAAAATATATGAAGGCACGGAGTCTCATATATATAAGATAAAATACAACCGCATTAACAGGTTAATCTTGAATTTATACATATGTGTGTGTGTGTGTGTGCGTGCGTGCGTGCGTGCGTGCGTGCGTGCGTGCGTGTGTGTGTGTGTGTGTGTGTGTGTGTGTGTGTGTGTGTGTGTGTGATTTTCTCGCTCGGGTGGAGCTAAAGTTAGCCAGGCGTTACAAAGAGCACATTGATAAATGATGAGTTTTGGACCGGATATAGTGTACAGTGTGAAAGGATTGGTGCATAGAGTGTTCCAATTCGATAATACGTAGAATGTCTGCCTATAACTTGTGGTGTGTTTGGAATAGTCTAGCTGAGGAAGCTTTCATTTTAATATTGGCTCTGATGCTGTAAATGATTTGGGAAAGCATTTCACTGAGATCACTCGTGTGCGACATAGAGATAGATCTGGGGATAGGCCGAGGCCGAGGGGCGGTGATCAACGCAGATAATATGAGAACTCTCCTGTGTGGTTCTGAAATATGTGAGAATCATGCAGAGTGGTCTAGCCTGCTGAGAGAGTAAAACTGTGAAGGAGCATTGATGAAATATGAGAATTATAAATACTATGATAAAATATATCGTCATCATCATTGTATCAGCTTATCTGCTTATCTGAGGTTAACTGAGATGCCGCCTCTATTATGGCCACCCACTGAATGAAATACCGTGCAAAGGATGTTTATCATAACGTGATGCTGTTTATGGTCAGTGTATTGCCAAAAGAAAAAGCACATGGACATCAGTGTATATGTAGGTTACATCATTCCTTTTCCAGATGTGTAAACAAACTGTATGACATTCCCTTTACGTGTACCACAAAGTAATGATAGTCTTCAAAATGCCCGCCCTGAAAATCCGTCCAAACTTTTGAAATTACAGAAAATTAGACTGTCTATCATCCTCCTAAGATATAGACCTAGTTATTCTTCTAGAACATATCTTCCTTTCTGACAGCATGGCTTGGCAGCGCCATCGAATAACAATACATGCACTAACAGTACTGCGTATCTCTCGCCTTCGTGCACAACACAAGTAGGTGTCGCTGTAATCTTTTCTTCTCTCTTCAGAAAGTAATATAATATAAATAATTCAACTACCTGCACATATCTTGCGTGGGCGTCGTCAGTTATTGTTAATAATAATAATGACAACAACAAGAATAATATTCTTTTGTAGCTTAAGGATTATGAAAATTTATCATATATGATTCATTTCCATTTCTGGAATACGACAGACTCATCCGGGCTTTGACCGTCAGCGAGGTCTGTCCCTTGTATACGATATCATTCATTCTATTCTTTACAGCATTGTATAATGATACTGCACACTTCCGTCCGCACAGCCGGTTCATCCAAGTACTTCACATTCTTCCAGAGATCAGTCACGCCAACTTTGTCCTTTTCAAGTTTTGCAAGTTATTGAGCATTCATTCGCTCGTGAATCGTATTCTGCTTGTTATGCATTACTTTTCTAATTTTCTACGAGGCTAGCGTCGAACGGAGATATCCGGCGTGCAGTTCCCTCCCTTTGGTCTATGTTCATCGTCGGGGGGCAATCCTTTAGTATAATATACGACAGAATCGATGAGACACTTTTCCCTTCAGTAAATCAACCCGCCTTGTTGGATTTCACTGAGATCAAAGAGTCAATGGATCGCCTTCAAAGAGTCGGCATAATCTACACCAGATTGCTATGGACGATCAAAGTCCGGACGTGCTGGAAGTGGCTGAGGCGTCGCGAGCAGTTCCTGACACACTATCTTATCGTGGCTTCTCCAGATTGTATGCCCTTGTCACTTATTTGTCACCTACACTTTCAAGTTGGAAGATACATTGCCCTACGGTTATTTTGGACTGTAAATAGTCAGCCCCCTTTACTATTCCCGACCAGTGTCACTCAGGATTAATCATCAGCACCTTTGAAACCCATCGCATTGCTGGTTGGCTGACTGCATTGGTACGAGAGAAAGGACAGGTTGTGCTGTGCTGTACGCTAGACAATCTTGATATGACCTTTTCGTAGTGACATGGTATCTGCAGATAGCGGCTATTTCTGAGTTTTTTGTCACGTTTTTTGTTGTCATTTACTCTTCAGTGTTCCAGGAGTCAGAAATGTCTTGTTTTGGTTCACAAGAACCTAGTACGTAATTTGGAGGGCTCTGCCTATGATGTGTCGAGACATCGAGAAAAACTGTCGGTACAATGCTTGTGATCCAGTTTACAAAACAAGAACTCACTTCTCAATTATCGGTTACGTTCGTTGCACATTCCAAGACACTGAAGGTTTGAACTGAAGTGACGCTCTTCGGCAGGGTAGAGCAGAACTCAGATCATATCAACGCAGTTCGCGAACTTAAGTTCGATTCACCTGAACTTGATCTGAGCTTAATAGCTATTTTTGACGATCAGATTTGGACCTGAACTGTAGCTATTTTGGGTACTTGCTCTGAACTTTAATTTTCTATCTGAATTTCAGTTCGGTTCACATGCTCCTCTAAAATCAGAACCAAGCTGATTTTAAAAAACCAAGGGGAATTATCTGATCTGGAAACTACTCAATTTAACTGAGTTAATTTTGATCTTAGGGCTTTCTTCCCTTGGTGATCTGAACTTGATCTCAACTGATTTTCTTGGTGAATTAGCTCAACCCTGGTTCCCAGAAATATCTTTCCTCTCACTCGCTTAAGCGTATGACAAAAAAACAGGTAGTTTGAATCAAAATTCTGATTTTGGTTTCTTTTTCCCTTTGCACTTCTGATAAAATACTAGCTAGCTAGATCTAATGGAAGACGCCCTAGCTACGCAACATAGTGTAATAAAGTCACGGCCTTAATTCACTGCAAATAAGCACATGGTGCCTGTCGTCCCCCTGTCAGATAGGAATTTTTAGGGTGTTCTCTCCTCTTTAAGCTTGAGAATACTCCCTGTCCGTCTTCAATATCTGTATTTGAGACCCGCTTGACTGGCTAGGGGACACATGTTCACTTTCCACAAGGGTCCATCAGTAAAGCTTCGTCTATCTAGAGATATTTTCACCTGGAAGTGAACCCATCGCCAATGCAAGAAACAGCATTAAATCTGGACAACGGGTTGTGAGTAAAACCCATTTTTCTCATAATTATTCTGCGGTGGATATACTCCATTTCCTGGAGTTGTAAACTTGTATTATGTTATCCAGTTGGTCCCTCCTGTTCTCGGGATCATAAGACTATTATGAAATTGGTCATACAGCAATTACGAAACTATAATTGATGGACAAAGAGAGGGAAGGTCATGTCAATCACATAACTTTCCAAGCTACGTCCAACCCAAGGCCATTTATAGCCGTATGCATAATCCTTACGTTAGTTATCGCACTGCGGTAACCACAGGAAACTCCCAAAATATTATTGGTGTTCACTGCACTTATCACAATACGTTAATTAACGCAAGGAATATGCAAACCCCCACTAGTTTAGAATTAAAGGCTTCTGTCTGGCTTAAATCTTGAAGTGAGGAAATGTGCAACCACACTTAAGGCTAGATTAACACAAAGAGGCAACCTTATAAGATTTCTTACTACTCGAAAAGATTGTCAAAGCTTCCATCTCCATTTTGTTCAAGCATGGGGAAATGAGGACAACTCTATATTATGTGAAATCGGCAACAGAACTATCAAAAAAAAAATAATGTAAACAATTTTGTGTGATGTTAAATTTCCTTCTTTCTGTATCTCCCAGTTATCCCAACCCCTCCCCCACCCCAATCTCCCCATACACAATTTGAATATACCTGCCCCCATCTGCCATATCCCTTACCAGAGCGCGCACATAAGCTCGAGACGACAAATGAAAAGGGTCCTTATCTCCAGCAGTAAATCATTTCAGGTGTTTCCTGGTGCTTGCGATATCTTTGATCTACTTGAATAGCTGTCGCCAACTACCTTCTACCTTCGATACCTTCAAGTATCGGCCTGATTACTAACACGAAGTTTAAAAGGCCCAATCTTAACTTAAGAAGCGTGTTGAGAACGAACAGTGTTTTCCTAACTTGTTAAGTTTAAATCCTCCAATAAATTGTATCACTTCTCTCTCGGGGATCGAGGAATTTTAATGTGGCGATACAGCGTGAAAAATAAGTCTGCACTGACAGAGACAGACAGAGATATTATATAGGCGGCAGAAAAGAGGGTCTGTCGTATGGTAGGCCCAGGTACTGAGGAACCCCCAGTAACAAATAATTATCTTACCTCACCAAAATAAACTTTTCATTTTCTTTCATCGTCAGATCTTTTCCATCTTTGACCAAATCTTGACTCCATCTCCCCTCTCGCCCCTCCCCCCACCCCCCCCCNCCCACCGGAAACACAAACTGCCTTTTTGCCCGAGGTAATTATCGCAAAGAATGTGAAAGTCACAAACCATGATATAGAACAGAAATTTTCAGTTTTTAATTTTTGTACCAAAATCAAGTGTACATTACCCTCTTTGTGCCATCCAAATACTGAACTTATAGACCAATAGAATTCTTGAGTTTGGAACATGGTCAAATCGAAGGCTGAAGAACAAACTATAAAAGTCTGGTACTCCGACAATTGTGCTTGTCTCTTTCGCTTCATAATTTTACAAACTATGTAAGTCCGTTTAATGTAACTTTGAACTACATCACTGATCAAAAGCATCAAACGCTTTGTTTAATGATGTTAACCAGTTGCCTCAATCCCCATTTAGTGGTTACACAAACATCTACAAGATAAAACTTTTTTCTGTCCCCTTCTCTTGTCAAATTTGATCTCGGCGACATACACGGTTACGACTTTCACACCTATGACAATTGTAATTTTGAACAACAACAACAACAACAACAACAACAACAACAACAACAGCAGCAGCAACAACAGCAACAGCAACAACAGCAACAACAGTAACAACAACAACAACAGCAACAAGAACAAAACTGGACGTCATGGACATTATAGTAAGTCTTTGTGATGAGTTTTATTTATTATTCTATCAAAAAAAAAGTGTTTTCAGCTTATACAATTACAAAATGCGGACGAACTCCAAAATCAAAACCTACCAGTTATCTGCTAATGAATAGAGTGGCACTGTAAATTTTATTGTACACATATTTTGATAGGGTGGCATTCCTGTGAAAAAAAAATTAATCCCTTTACTGACTGGCATAGCTTGTTTCAGCCACGAGATGGATCCCGGAGATTCTAACTCAAATTTTGTCAGCCCTCGATGTGACTTGCAGTTAGTAAAAGTATATTAAAAAGATATAATTTAGCGATCTGTCCACAAATTTGTGAATTTTTTTTATGTTAGAAGTTTATGAATATGGTATATACTGTAATAAAGATTTGTTCTTAGCGATCCATCCACAAATCTGTGAATCATTTTCTATAACTACTCGTAAGCAGTCCTAGAAAAACAAACTCGGACGCCTGTACCAGTATATTTCACTGGATTTAGAGGGTATATTATAGTCAAGTGCAGCGGCTCCATAAGACCAGTGGCAAAATAAATTTATTCCATTGGTGTGAAAGTATAGGAACGCGTATGTTTTTGTGGACACTTTTCGGAACGATTTTCGTCCCGGTAATGAAATATCATTAGTTATGCAAAATAATATGAAAAGGAACATGCCTATTGTTGACCCTTTTTTTTAAAAAAATGTCATTTTCGAGAACTTCTTTCGTGCATTGTATCATAATATTAGGTGAAACGCCATTCAGTTATTCATTCATGAGCAGATTTCAGTGAGTTTTCGGAAGAGCGCGTCCGAAGAAATTAATCAGGATCCAGATACTGAAGATACTGTACAGGAACAACAGAAACAGTAATTATATTCAGTTCAAAATTTACGTTCAATAGTTTCCTATTAAATGCAGTCTATGTAAGAACCCTGAAAGAAAACGTCAAAGAAAATAATACCAGATCTATGATAACATAAGTAAAAAGAAATAATGAAATTTACGCCAGTGATTCGGGGGTCAAAACAAAAAAAAGATTGAACGAAAAACGAGTGAAGGAGAGGGGAGAAAAAAGAACTGAATAGGGAGGAAGAAGTAGNCAACAACAGCAACAACAGTAACAACAACAACAACAACAGCAACAAGAACAAAACTGGACGTCATGGACATTATAGTAAGTCTTTGTGATGAGTTTTATTTATTATTCTATCAAAAAAAAAGTGTTTTCAGCTTATACAATTACAAAATGCGGACGAACTCCAAAATCAAAACCTACCAGTTATCTGCTAATGAATAGAGTGGCACTGTAAATTTTATTGTACACATATTTTGATAGGGTGGCATTCCTGTGAAAAAAAAATTAATTCCTTTACTGATTGGCATAGCTTGTTTCAGCCACGAGATGGATCCCGGAGATTCTAACTCAAATTTCATCCGCCCTCGATGTGACTTGCAGTTAGTAAAAGTAAATTTAAAAGATATAATTTAGCGATCTGTCCACACATTTGTGAAATTTTAAGTTAGAAGTTTATGAATATGGTATACTAGCATAGACACCCATTCTATGAATGGGACGTTGGATGACTAAAATAGGTTTATCTGCTACATGGAGAGCCTCGCTTCATTACTATGATGTAGAAGTGCCAATATTATAGTAAACATGGCACTACTGGATGGCTAAGTTTACGGGTTTACCCACTGATATGGTGCTGGACGACTTCACAGAGCAAAGCGTCATCAATGAATGGAAAGCAAAAGCGTGCCACGCCCCCGATCCAGTCTTATAATATAGGTACTGTAATAAAGATTTGTTCTTAGCGATCCATCCACAAATCTGTGAATCATTTTCTATAACTACTCGTAAGCAGTCCCAGAAAAACAAAATCGGACACCTGTACCAATATCACTGGATTTAGAAGGTATATAGTCAAGTGCAGCGGCTCCATAAGACCAGTGGCAAAATAAATTTATTCCATGCATTGGTGTGAGAGTATAGGAACGCGTATGTTTTTGTGGACACTTTTCGGAAAGATTTCTGTCCCGGTAAAGAAATATCATTAGTTATGCAAAATGATATGAAAAGGAACATGCCTACTGTTGACCCCTTTTTTTTTTTAATGTCATTTTCGAGAATTTTTTTCGTGCATTATATCATAATTAATATTAGGTGAAACGCCATCCAGTTATTCATTCATGAGCAGATTTCAGTGAGTTGTCGGAAGAGCGTGTCCGAAGAAATTAATTAGGATCCAGATACTGAAAATATTGGACAGGAACAACAGAAACACTAATTATATTCAGTTCAAAATTTACGTTCAATATTTTCCTTTTAAATGCAGTCTTTGTAAGAACGCTGAAAGAAAACGTCAAAGAAAATAATACCAGACCTATGATAACATAAGTAAAAAGAAATAATGAAATTTGCGCCAGTGATTCGGCGGTCAAAAAAATGAAGATTGAACGAAAAACGAGTGAAGGGGAGGGGAGAAAAAAGAACTGAATAGAGAGGAAGAAGTAGATGATGATGATGATGATGATGATGATGATGATGATGATGATGATGAAAAAGTGTTTAACACGAAGCGTCAACTATTTTGTTAATAAATTCATTATACATTTTTCAAAACGTTTTGTGTCATTGGGCAGAATCATATTTAGTTTTAATGATGATGATGAGGATGATGAGTGTCCACACAGGCCCCCAGAGTCTGACACTTTCTTCTTCCTTATCGTTATTGTTATTACTATTCCTGATGAAGGAATTTTCAATTCCGAAAATTTGACATTTCCTTATTGTGTGCTTCTTTTTGTAAATTTAGATAAAATTGTAAAGTACGACACTGGTGGACGCTATTATATTTTATTTTGTGTGAAACAAATGATGAGAATGATCTTGACAAAGAAGAATATCATTGCAAGGCCACCTTCTACTCCCCATTCCCTCATGTGTTTCGCACATGAGACACGGGACGAACACGATACCATCTTATCATCCGTGTCAAATTTCAGGCATTTCTGGAGTTCTTCTTCCTATTGATGCAAGCGGGCACCATATTTTTCCAGACCATGTCAAGAGTCCTCAGAAGGGGCTTTGGTCACGCCCACACCAGGTCTGAAGCAGAGATCTCCAACTGTTAGCAAGACTGGGGCATTTTTTGAGATCCACTTGAGAGAAGAGCGTGTTAAGTGTCCACACAAGCCCCCAGAATCTGACACGGGAAGCACAGTGTTGTACCTTTGGATATGTGACATCGTCTTAATTCAAGCGAAATTTCCGTCATTCGCAACTTTTCTGTCCGGAGAGCATGTAAACAATCTCTGATTAAGCGGTGGATGTATTAAGCTGCAATGTTTCCCTATTGACTTCCATATTTTCCGCTTTCTGAGCAATAAAAAAAAAAAAGTTGCGATTCTGAAAAAAAAACGCTCTTAAGCGGAGTGTAGTTAAGCAGAGAACTGTATTATAGTCTAGTTCCTATATGTAACAATTAAAAGCTTGCGCATTAACGTTGGGATTTCTTATCATCGTAAGAATTACATTAATTCTTCTACTAAGAGTGCATTTAGCACCGATGCACGGAATGTAATTTTCACGATGGTAAAGACACCCCATCGTTAATGCGCGAGTCTCAACTGATGCAGTGTGGTAGGAAGGTGGAGGACGAAAACCTAAAATGGGTATCATAGTTGTTGAAGGGCATTACTCATGTCATATAAATTTTCGTTAATAAAAGAAGATGGGAAAACACACTTATCGAGGAAAGAAAATGTGCTAAATTGACGATGAATTTCATGCACTGTTTGGGTGTCCCACACTAGAAACTAATCGAAGAAAATATATTCCGAAATATATCTACAAGAGACGAAATATGTATAAGACGACAGAACTCTTTGGAAGACTGTTATGGAATACATTTGAAAAAAATATCTGGATTCATTATAATAACTGTAGAAACCTGCAAATAAAATTGTTGGCTACTTAGTATAAACTGGCCCAATTTTTTTTTTCCCATGACGCGTTCAAGTTTCATTCTTCTATTTCCTGAAAATGTGAACTACACTTTATTTAAAGTACATTTAAAGCCAACAGTGAAAAAAAAAATTGGCATCTTCATACGTTCAGCTGTAAGAAACAAACATCGTAAAGGTTTGTGACACCTATTAGAAGGGCAAATCACTGATTGTGTTCAACCCAGTTAATCCTCCAATATATAAAATCCCCCTTTTTTGGGGCCTTGCCAGCCAGTGTTAGGGTGTAGAAATAAATGTAAAATGACCTGTGATCTAAATAAAGCATTGAATTTTAAAGTTTCAGGTACAATTTGAGCTTTCTAGAAAAAAAAATAAATAAAAATAAAATGTGTAGGCCTATGTATTTGCGCGCGGTCAAAACCAGCCAAATGAAAACTTGGGGACCAAATCAGAATTTCAGGTGACCTTTTTCGAAAGACATTTGTGAAAAATTTTTTGGGCGTTGACCCCCATTTTTCTTCCCGTTAAAAGATCGGGCAAAAGTAGTACTTTAACATCCATGGAAGAAATTTCCCCAAATCACAGTGGTATAGGTAGAATAACACAAAATGTTAATAGGGCCAAAAGAAGAAAAAACAATAGGTGTCAAAGACCTGAAGCAGAAGACAGATAGAATGTCATCTAGGGGAAATAATTCAGTAATTTATATTTTGTTATCAGAAATGCGAATAGCCTCCCTTGAAAGACAGCTACCCATTGTCCCAATTCATATTGACTATTCGGTCCTTCGGTTATCGAGCTGGACCTTGATAATATTGTACATCTCGATAACAGATGTGCATGTACACGGACTTTTTCAACACAAAAGGCATGCTTATTATAAAAGCTTAATTGTCCATCTCAGAAAATCTTGCGTTTATCTGGAAGAAATGACTTACCCTTAAGGAAGGCGCAGGAGGGAGAGAAGGGTGGGGGAGATGGGAAGAGATATGGGGTGTGGGGGAGGGGGGTGGAAGAGAGAGATAATGTGATGAAAAGATGGTGGAGAACAGCGGCTGTTGAAAAGCCTCTTACACAATGATGAATTGCCTGTTAAAAAATGAGAGGAAACTGGCAGCATCATTGAGTGTAGATCTCATTTTACAAACACCAAAATCAACACTGGTAATTTAAAATTAATGATGTCAGCCCTCTCCTAATTTTCGTTGCCCATTTTCACTGGGTTAGAATCTAGAAGATTATCTAACTTTATAAATAAAATGGGTTTGAGGC
>JAWQUT010000134.1:258660-284958 GCA_033807755.1 Ellobium chinense | reverse complement strand
CCCTCCCCTCCACCACCTACCCTCCAGGGTTGCTGTAACAAGTAATAAGTAAAACCGCTACGAATACTCGTTACAGGTTTTCGAGTAACAATTATTTACTAGTTACAAGCTGTTAGCAAGCTTACTTACAAAGTAACGAAAAAGTAATTGTTACTCAAATTTGTTGTAACAATTACAAAATTACTCGTCACTTTTTCGTTATTTCGTATTGTTTGGATAAGCGCGTGCTTGACGGTCTGAGTGGGATTTTCGAGGAAAAAAAGAACTGACCAAATTTAGCCCGGCTGCGCTCGCTTTTGTCTGACCACGTGTACCCCTGCAAAAGTGATGAGGATCGCAGAAGGGGAGAGGGGCTAACCAGCGCTGTTTTGTGGAAGAGTAGACTATACCACTAGGTTAAGTAATTCTGCCATAGAAAAAAAATATTAATTTTTGACCATGTGGGTTGATTCATGCCTTTATTTCATGAAAACTATTTGTCGTAGAGCTTCCATTGTGAAAAATATCGATTGACAATGTCCCCCATAGCACACATGAAAGAAATTTCTTTCCTTTTCTTTTTTTTATTTTGTATGTTAGACCGGTCTGCTTCTCATGTATCATTTGTTAACTGACAAAGAATTGATAATTATAACATCTGATAAGTCCAGCTGGGTTTATCCATCTTGAAAACTGCAAATGCACACCAAGGGTAGCAGCCGAATTATTTCTCTTGCAATAATAATAAAATATATAAAAATGCTCAGCACATGCAGATAACAATGAGGATGTTTCTTAGTGCACATGCCATTTCGAAGTGTTGTCAAATATAATTACAACACTAATGTTGTCCCATGTTTTTGACAGATGTAACATTATCTAATTTTTCATTATATTTATGCTATGTCAATCGAATCGACCTTTTTATCATACAAAATTTTTATTTTTCTACTAGAAAGTTGTTTTCTATTACAATAATAACCGAAAGAACAACTAGGTCTAACGCTATAAAAGAGAGTGGCTTCACAGATAGGGCTAACGTAGAGTGAACAGTGTCGCCGTGGAGGGCTCGCATAAGTGTGTAACCTGTGTACAGGCAGTCATATGAATTCGCACATCTCCACGCATTGTGCGAATTTATAGGACCGAGGTATCGCATCGCTTTACAGATGTGTGATTAGATTAGTGGTATTTTTCACACTTTTCTAGTCATTTATTGTTTGGTTTGAAAATTTGTCACAACTTGAAGCTGATGTGGCGGATTAATCTGAAGCCAAAAAAAAAAAAAAATTGAGTTTGTCTGCACTTGGGAGACTTGATCAGACGGCCAACGATATGAGAAGATTGAAGTGTGATAGAAAAAAATTGACGTAACAGTCACTGCAAGCCACCTACGGTCTGACTGCTTTGTCGCCGGCGTAATTTGTGTCCGACGACAATCTGTGCCGTAACAGCAGTTGTTAGTGGGCCAACTACAGTTCAAAGGAGTTGGAAAGTTCCAAATTTTTTATTAAAGGAGAGATAATTCGTTTATTGTTCCCTCCTCTTTATTACTAGGCCAGGCTGCCTATTGAAGCGATGTGATGTGATAAAGTGGAAGAACTCACACCTGTCGTTCACGACTTTCTATATTGCCATATCTATACAGAACCCCTTGTAAATATAAAGAAAAGGCAACCAATGTCTTCCAAATTTAGAGACCTTTTTCAGGGTTGCTTCCCTTCGACCAGTCACGCAAGTGAAATTTACATTTAGATGTCATTTTTTGTCACAGTCCTTACCGTGAGGCAGTGTCACTAAAAATAATGTATGAAGCACAAAATTTGTAGTTTAGCAAGTGTAATACACATTTCATCTGGTACATTTTTTTTCCCTCGTACAAATCTTCATTGTTCTAGTCTACTTTCGATTTCTATTCTCACGAGATCTTACGAGATTTCAAGCAATTATCTCGGCAGATTGTCAATACCGAGACCCCCCTATAGGCATTTGGAGTGCGGAGATCCTATAAAAGCAAGTCGCCAGCGATTTTCACTGCGGGTTTTGAAACCCGCCACCAAACATTTGTTAGAGGTATTCTGTGAGGAGAATACCATCAACATGAGCACTGCCAGTCAGGTGGTAAGTGCTGTTGTTGTTTTAAATTGATCAGAATTCTTAAAGATCCGCAGAATCTATAAAAAATTGCTTTTCTGAATTTCTCTCATTGTAAGTCGTGTGACGTCACTGACAACTGACTGACTGATGATAGGCCTAGTCTACATACAGTTCCACAGTGAACATCCAACCTGTTACAGGACATTCGCTGTAATAATGAAAGATAAACAGTTGCAAGGGAGATAAAATAGGTATTCAGCAATGGAAGTCACAGTTCATTTTGCGTAAAAATAAATCTAGTCTAGACTAGATCAGTTCTTATTAATCTTACCTGTCTTTATACTTATAACGTATAGTCTAGTTTATTAATTGTTCATGTGTAAAGTAATACTTTGCAGCTGTACACTGTACATACTACTTGCTCTCCAAACCAGCCCTATTTAATGTAAATTAATGAATGGCCTCTAGTCTAGAGGTCTAGAGTAGAAATGAAAGAATTAGTAAAATGATGCGACTATGACGAAAGGTGTTAGTGATTTATTTTTGTAGATCGCTTAGCTTTTGGAATTACTTCCACCTGTGTAACCTCCTGGGTTACTTTAAATTCACACTTGGATATAAAACTTAGTCTAGACCTAGTAGGTTGTCAGAAACTGTAATGTAATAATTTATTTGGATATCACAGCTTGGGGCCTTGCATAGAATACCTGGTTATGTAGACTTGCCATTGCAATCTTCAGTCTGAA
This sequence comes from Ellobium chinense, assembly GCA_033807755.1. NCBI lineage: Eukaryota > Metazoa > Mollusca > Gastropoda > Ellobiida > Ellobiidae > Ellobium > Ellobium chinense. Next base: position 282,136 of record JAWQUT010000134.1, on the reverse strand, counting down.
ATCCTAATTATGCTGACAAGCAACTCACACAAAATGAAATATGAATTTATGAAAAATTATTGCATTATCTTTACCATAGTTTACGTGCTAACTTTTGGCACACCCTTAGCCAATTAATGAATCAGGGATGAATGATTTCTTTGAACTTGCTGTACTTTTGAATCACTACTTCTGCAGTGAAATAAATACTCTGTATCAACGGGGTACCTTTTTTTTTTTTTTTTTTTTAATATTGGTGGTAGAAGATTTCCTAACATCTTTCCCCTTCAAAGTATAATTGTGCGCTTGCAGCAAAAGAGCACACCATCCACTCCGCTGAAAGTAATTCCTGTCGTGTGTAATTATTTTTTTTTTGGTCCAGATCATGCAGTCTGCCGCTTAAATTTAAAATTAAATTAAAACTCCTTAAAAATTGCTTATAACATTCACAGATCCCCTCTTCTTTCCTGCACTTCAGAATTTCCATTATTTTTAGTGGGATGGAATGCTTTTCGACATAACGATGAAAGGTTTATAAAGTAGTCATGCTATGCTGTCAGTAGTGTCAGTCTGGGTGCTTCCAATCCTCCTCATTTCTACACTCAATCTGCCCCTTATGAACATTTCCACCTTGGGAGGGGAATCATGTATTGGGTCTAGATATTGACAGTCCTTCTTTATCATATTAATATGCTGCAATTGAGGGCACACAAAACTTGTGATGAAGCCAATTATTTTACTTTTAGTAAAAAGCACCTGCAAACCATTTTTTTAACTGGTCTGCATAAGAACGGCAGTTTTCTATCCCTCTCAGACATAGATTCTGTAGGATTTGGCCCCAAATATTTTGTGCAGCAGTGTTTTGAGTCAAAGCAGCCATGCGTGCTTTGAAAAAAGGTCACAGAAAGACAGAGAACGGATGAGAGGAGAGGAAGAGAGAGAGGTGGAACACAAGGATAATCAGGATGTCTTATTACAGCACCTTGAAACCCAAGAAAGTACTGTTGCATCAGTACTGTCTTAAATTATAAAGTACAGTGTTAACCATTACATAGGGGGAGTCACCCCAACTCTCATGACATGGAGACCCTGCCTTTCTTTTAAGCAAAAAAAAAAAAACCAATCATAGGGCCCAAATACTCCTTTTGTGCAATGGCAGTATATTTCAGAATAAGTATTTCTTCAGGCAAAAATTGTAAACTTCTAATAATACCTTGGAAATATACTAGTGCTGTGGGGACAGTATGAAAGTGTCCGTTCTCAGTGAGGTTTTTTGTTTTTTTTAAAGTTGATCCGCCATTTTAATCAATGACTTCAGGTTTTCAAGTTATCCATAATTTTATTTGGGTGAATGCATTGCATGGCCGGTCGTAACACATACATGAATTCCCAAAATGTATTCCCTCTTGCTAGCTTGTTCTTTCTTATCAGTCTGTTCATCTCGTCATTTGCTTTAATCTCTGTCATTCTCAGGATGTTTTTCTTTCTCCTTTGTTCAAACACACCTTCAACCACCCATCACTCCACTCATTCACCCATATTCCTCCTCTCTCTCTCCCTCTTTCACACACACACACACACTCACATAATAATAGTTTCCAGCTCCGTGCATGCCTTCAACAATAAATACACTAAGTCATGCTTTTTTTTTCCTTCTTAGAAGTTAATCACCTGTCAATGGATATAGTTATGAAAATGAAAATAGATGATACCGTATTTGATGGTGATCTAAATATCCTTTGGACTATTTGGAGCATTATGTTTTTTTCCATCACACGTCATTAACAACAACCTTCAAGGATACAATGACATGATATAGTACGGTGCAGCAGCTCAATTTGTAACCGTCTATGCCTTCAACTTTTTCTCCTCCTCTGTTTTGACTAAAGAGTTGGCCTTCAGCTTTGGGCATATTTCCTCCTTTCTCCATCACATGGACACACAACTCCCAATATGCTTTTAGTGAATTGTCCAAGACATGACCAGTGGCCATTATAATCCAAAGATGGCACAGTAGCAGTAGTGGTGACTCAGAATTTTTCACTGGGGGGAATGTTGGAAGAGGGGAGGAATGGAGTTAGATCAACTTGTGATCTTAATGAGATACACCACAAAAGCGGGGAAGAAAGTTTGCAGACATGTCATCAAAGATGAATGTATTGTCTGATAATTTGGTTTGACATCCAGCCGGATCAAACCAAAACGACAGGACAGTCTGACATCAATTTAAATAAAATGTAGATGTTAGTATGTCGGACATTCGATCCATCAGAATGTCCAACACTCTAGTTTTGTGCTATATACTGTTATATTGTAAAGGCTTGTACTGGTATTATATCAGGAGACAAACAGAATTGGTTGTAAATTTGCAGTGTCTCTGGGCACAGAATCCCATTATGGCCCATTGTTGAAACAGAAATGCTCTTATTTATGGGTGAAGCAAAAATATTTAGTGCCTTTTTCAGTGACCTGAATCCCTGGAGAATCTTGTGGGCATGTAATTAAAAGACAAGACAAACTAGCATGGTGCAGTTGGCTGTGATGGAGATCAGGTACATGTTGTATACTCAATTTTACCATAGGTTTCCTTTTTAAGTACAGTTTTCTTCTGTTTTTCTTCTTTTTCAGTCCAAGCTGTATCGAACTGTGGTGGAGGATGTCATCAACAATGTCAAAGAAGCTTTTCTGGATGAAGGCATTGATGAGCAAGTGCTGCAGGAGCTGAAATCGGTAGTCACATAATCTGCTTCTATACAGAATTTATACATTGTTTTCTGTGTAGCAAGTTATCATTGATTTTTTTTCCAACCTAAAGACATGTCTATATTATAGTGTATATTTACATATGAGATAATATCACCCAGTGTCACAAAAAGATGAATAATGAGTCATGACTCAACATGTTATATGCCTAATTTCAAGAGATGTAGGACATCAGTCTCAATAAAATGACTTAAAACTTGTGAATAAACTGTTGAGAATTGCTCAGTTTTTACCAGGTTTTTATTTTGTAACATGTCAATTTCAGACTGGCCTAATAAATCCAAGATATGTAGCTGTAGTAATTCATGAAGCATATATAGTATATAGTTTTAGTTACTTTTAAATGGTTTCTTAGAGGTGTATTTTAAATTTGCTAGAACAGCAGAGATGAAATACATAATTTTGCATTTGTTTTACAGCTGTGGGAACACAAATTGTCCAGTTCCAAAGCCTTGGAGCCACCTCCAGAGCAAGAAGTGTTAATAGCACCTCAGAATGTGACCATGGTGATACCACCACAGCCAATTCAGACGACCACACACGAGCAAGGTTGAACTTGTTTAATATTACAGTTACAAGGGTGCCACTCAACAGAGAAATGCCTGAAATCAAAGAATGTCGGTGTATCAGAGATTGTGGCTTGATATCAGTTTGCATAGAAGAGTCTGGATGAATTGTTGTTCATTCTTTTCAGTTTCTTTTTTTTCTGTTTGCCCTGGACATTCTTTCCTTAGGGTATGGAAATTAATCAGAACTAGTTATGCAATGTTTTTATGCACAAATGAGTTATTCTTTAAAAAAAAATCACAGAAAAAATCAGAGCATTTCATTAAAAATGATTGGTATCCTTGATATTATAGTTCCTCTTTTGTAATTGTAATAAATACTGATACATACCAAGTCTTTCAAGAAAATATACTTCCCACTTAGCTCCATAATGTATCCTCTTCATATAACCCAACTTTCTGATTTTCAAGTCCCAGCTGCAGTTCATCTCGTCTCTGCTAGCTTTGCACCCTTCCAACCCAGCAGACTATTTTTCATGTGTTGTATCAAGTGTTAAGTCTAGTTTAAATGACTGAAATGATTAGAGTGGCTGCAAGCTAAAGCTGTCTTTAGATACTGTATTTTGCATCCTGTGAAAATAGCAGAGCAGTAATATGGATATAAAGACTTCAGCATTAGTTAGTGATGAAAACAAAATGTGGTTATCTCTAGCTTCATTATGGAGCAAGTTTTTATAAGTCTTTTTTTATATATACAGCCAATATAAGAGAAATAATTTTAGTTACAGTTTAGTGATACTCTAGTTCACACAAGAAGTTTCCAGCAGTCAGTGTTCTAATGTTTCCACTTAACCATTGTTGTGTTGCTTCTCCCTTTGCAGGAGCAATGGCTCAACCCACTCAGGTTCAAGCCACAACCCAATTTCAGGTACACACTAATGTTGGTTGCTGTGTGTTAGCATGGTCTTTGCAGTTTGCTTGTGAAACTTACTGTAACAGAAGCTTCACATATCTGCGGACAGTAATTGGTGAATGTTAGAGTGTGAAAACATGCCAACCTGTTATGAGTCCCTCGAGGTTTTCATTATGGTAATGATTATTGTACTGCCCATTTTCTTTTTTTCCCCAAACTCAGAAAGACAACCTCCTACTCATTAAATTTTAACAGCACCACAAGCTGACGAAATTCTGAGGGAATAGCTCAGAGATGCCTACCCACCCGCATTTTGCAGGAATTTCCCGCAGACTGGTATTTTTCCGGCATTCCCGCATGGTATTAAAAATTCCCGCAATTGGCCCACCAAATAAGAAAACGACACTATCAACCAGTGTGTTTAGTATGGTTAGCAAACTTTGCTCTATGCTCTTTTCAAAAGTACAGAGCCACTCCAGAAATGAGGCTTTATTAATGAAGGGAAGTCACTCTGAATTGTTTGGAGGTAACATGATGTCTGCTGGTTCTGGTTCAGATGTGTTGATCTAATGTGGTAAATTTAAAATGATAGTAATTTTGTTTCCAGATCAAAAGAGCTTCTATGTTAGCCTATTTTATTGAAATTGAAAAGTGTCAGTGATAAAAAGGCAGAAAGTCGAGATGTTAGAAAATTTTAATATGTGGTCAGTTTAGCAAAATAATGTCAAATAAGAGCTGACATCACAACCTAGTCTAGTTTCTGTTCCCAAAACCTGTGGAATGGACTGTATGACACACAGTGCCAGCATTAAAAACTGTACAGTATCAGAACATGGCATTAAATTTAGTAGCAAAAACTCAGATTGTGATGGAGTGGTGAATTAAAAAAGCAGGCCGTAATCTAGTTATGATTTTCTTCAGCACTCACTTTTAATTCCTTAATCCAGACAAAGAAAAGCATTCCTCATTCTGTTATCATTTATTTATGTGAAGATAACTGCTTTTTAATGAGAAGAGGTGAAAGATGTGCTTTATGTTTGTTTACCAGTCACATACGTAGTGTTCGTGAAAATTCCCTCATTGGTCCAGACATTCCCACATATTAGAAAGGAAATCCCCTCATTGGCACACCCAGAGGTGGACAACTCTGATAGCTTTGTGATTGTGAAACTAACGCCATTTTATCTATCACAACAGTATCGTGAAAAGAAGAAGCAGGATTGTGTTGAAATTTGACAGAGGCATAATTAAGTCTTAATAAATGAACCCAATAATTAACAATTTTCTTAGGTTTTCTCATCATCATATGAACATGTTGCACTGAATTTCTGACATCTCTTCGAAGTGTAATGCCTGATATTATACCTTTTGGAACAGTTATCCCCAGCTGCAGCAACAGCCACATTAGCCTTGCCATCGGGTCTGTTTCAACAGCAACTGGCAACTATAGGGGCAGATGGGCAGATTCAGAATATCACAGTTCAGCAGACAGGTGAGAACTATTGTCACTACCTAAACTGTGGCTAGCATTGCACAGTGATGTTAAAATCATTTAGAGCATGAATGAGTTGAGTATTTAAGCGACTGGAGGGACAAAATAGATATTGATTAGTGGCAGGGGCTAGAAATGAAGTGTTTGAAGTGCCAAATTTGACAATATAGAGATCCACTTAGGATCATGTTATGACCGTTCTCGATCTCATACTAATGAGATTGAATTTTTTTTAACAAAGTCCTGACCCTAGAAAGGATTGCATTTTGTTTTAGAGATGAGATTAAATAAGATGTTGCCTTTATCCACCTTAACTCTGTCCCCATTATATATATACACGGTGTCCTTCTTTTTCGGCTTAAGATGGTACTTTACAATATCTGTATTAGTTTGGCAATTTCAGGGTTCTATCAGAGAGTTTCCAAAACTGATTTAACCTGTCTCCTTTCTTGAGCTATCACGCTAGAATGCACTAATATTCAATATTAACAGTACCAGTGTACAAACATGGATTTGACAGGCTGCCTTTTTATTATTTTTTGTTGGATTATTTTGGATGATTGTAAGCTTCAATACTGTTAAAGAGCTTCTGGGTATTTTGATGCAGACCTGTTTTAATATATATATTGCTGTCCGTGTGTCACTTTGTTGTTGGGACCAGTATGACTACTGAGTATGCTCAGTAAATTCTCGCACAGTGTCGAGCTTTGTAATAATGTTCCATCTGTCCACCAGGCACAGGCCAGTACATCACACTCTCAGGTCTCCCCCAACAGTTGTCACAGCTACAGCAGCAACAACAACGGCAACAGCAGCCTCAGCTGGCCCAACACATCACACCTCAGATGCTCCAGCAGCAACAACTCCGGTTACCTCAGCAACAGGGCCAGCCAATCAGCATACAGCAACAACCACAACAGATCAGAATACAGCATCACGGACAGCCCCAAGCGGGGCTCCAGCAGCAACCCAAGCTGTTGCAGGCTAGTCAGCTGCTCCAACAGGCTCAAGCCACAGTTCCATCTCAGGTCAACAAATCCCAAGGGGTAAGAATCAGCTGCAAGTTTGTTGATCACTTTATTTGGCCGTGAATAATGTCTCCTAGAGTGGTTATCATAATCAAGACAGATGGACAGAGATAAGTCTCGCCTTTTGATTTAAATCCTTCCCTTCTCTTCCTGTCTTTGTCACTGGTCAGTGGAGTTGCTGGTTTGAAAAGAACAGATCCTTCGTTCTTCATTTGGGAGTTGGTAGTTTTCATACATTGGTTTTGTTGGTCATTTGGGTTTTTTACCGCTAGTGTTTCATCAGAGGTTAGGTAGGTGTCCCTGGAAGGTAAATCCCAGTGTTCTACTTTTATGCAGAAGGCCATCTTGTTAACAAGTCCTCACTCCTCACTTAACAAAACACCCATAGAACTGACAATCAGCTATTGCCTTATAGCATGCCACTTGCCATTACAGATTCCTCTTGCCTATTTGTCCTTTTAATTTTTATCTTATTTTACAGCTTAAGAAAAACTTTATCTGCTTCCACTTCTAATCTTGGGTTGAGATTTTGGAGTGGTGAATGTTTTGTTTTCCAGAAAGAATTTCATCATCTCAGTTGGTGTCCTAGTCGTAGTCACTATGATGTATGTCATTTTCAAGTAGTTGCAAATATCTTTTCAGTTTATGTATCTTAAACTTCTGCTTGACAAAAAATGGAATCCGCTGACAACATTCTCCCTACCCATCTCTGATATTTACGCATGAGCTTATGGTGTGTTTGAATATTTGCAGGGAATTCATCAAAGCTTAATACAGCTGGATGGGAATGGGGACACAAGCTCATCAGATGATGATGACTTTGACGATGATGACAAAGATGAGGAGGAAAAGGAAGAGGAGAATGAAGAAGAGGAGCAGGGTGAAGAGGAGGTAAGAAAAATTTTAAAACTAAATCCATGTGCATCTGGGTTAAAGTTTCAAAAGAAGGAAAGGTAGATGTTGTGCATTGTGTACTTTTCAACCTGAATCAATGAGGAGTCTGCCCAGATAATGAGTGGGAAATCTTGAACCTTATTGCATGGTGGATACAATCAAACAACACATCCTGTCACATTTTATATGCAGGCTATTGCTATTGCTTAATTTCAACTCCACTGAAGCATGGAAAATGGAAAATGTTGCCATAAATAGATAACAGTTTGTTAGTGTTTGACATTTTTCAGCTTTCTGTTTGGAAAAGATTGGAAAAAGGGAAGTGACATTTCCTCTGAATATTTGTAAAGTAAATGCTATCGATTGTTTTTCTTTACCATAACAGGCATCACATTTGTAATGTCCCATCTATGTGCAATGCTCTGCATAGTTAGAAAATGCCCTTTGAGTGAACTTCCAGCAAAGCATGGTGAAAGGAATGAATAGCAGAGCCTGTTTTACTTTGTTGGGAAAGGGGGTAGGGGCCACTATAAGCCTGAAACTTTTGAATGTTTGTAACAGTGACTGATTATCCTTGTTGTTTCAGGATCCTCTGAACTCTGATGATGATGTCAGTGAAGATGATCCTGCTGAGCTGTTTGATACTGAGAATGTGGTCGTGTGCCAATATGATAAGGTAAGCTGTCGATAATAGAGGCATGATGAGGTCAGGATTAGAAAACCTGACACATTTGGGAATATTAAATTAACCAAGATGAGAACTCTTTCATTATTTTCAATATTTTTTTCTGTGGATGTCTGCTGAAATGGCATTTTTATCTCTTCTGCCCGTCAAGTTTTTCTTTGCCGTCCTCTTAAATCTTGGTTTTTTTTGTTGTTTTTGTTTAATTATCTCCTGATATATTGAACAAGAAATGTGAAACAAAACAGTAGGTTTATTACAGAAGTTGTGTGGTTGTCATTTTGAAACAATTTTTAAATCAGAGCAACTTGCACAGCGGTCAGGTTGGCTGCACTATAAGCCAATTGTGGTGTCTTTTCAGGTTTGTGGAAGGTATTATGGATATTATGGATTTTTTTGTTTGTTTGTTGTTGTTTTGCCTCAAGAATTGACAATTTTGTTGGTCTATTTTGTTATTAATGTTTTCTTGTGTTTATTTCACAGATTAACAGAAATAAGAACAAGTGGAAATTCCATTTGAAAGATGGCATTATGAATCTGAATGGCAGAGACTTTGTTTTCCAGAAAGCCACAGGGGATGCAGAGTGGTAACAGTGGGCCTGTAGTTTCCAGTGTGCCAGCATTTGTGTGTTTGTGTGTGCCAAGTTCGATGTCAGCTGAAGAAGTGATGACATGGATGATCTGATCAGATTGCTTCATGTAGAAATGTTTGTATGTTTGGTTTGTGGAAGCTGTTGATAGGATTATGTACAAGTATGTGTGCAGTACAGTATTGGGCATTAAAACATGACCATTCTGGCTATGAATGGATTGCCATGTAAGCCCTGTGAATCATTATTGTTAGATTATGGTTTGAGAGCCAGCATTTTTGGCCATGGAAACATACCTTATCCCTGGCCAGGTTGGCTGTTTTCGCTGTTTTATAAGAGAAGATCCAGTAATCACTTCAGTAGTCCTGAGAAAATTGGAAAAAAATTCATATAGTTTTGTGGGTATTTTGTATCATATCAAGAGGAATGGTTCATGAATCTTCAAGTCATGGGTTCTCAGCCAATCTGGATACCTCTAGGCAGTGCCATATAGCCTGGCTCAAAAATCACTCCCTTGTCATAAAGTAAGATCGGTTAGTAATTTGTATATCTGTTGACAAGACATGTTTTTCAAGAACATTTGACAAGAATGCTTTTCAAATTTCATTCTGAATACTAGGCAGGGTTGATTCATCCTCCGGGAATTTCAAGAGCTTCAGGGGCAGAATCTCCTGGAAATTGTTTTAAAGTTATTATCTCCCTGAAAATGTGGTTGGGCCTACATCTAACATTTTGTCCAAAAAAAATATGGCCTGATTGCACAATTTCAGTTATGAGAAATATTGAACTTTTCAAGAATATGACAGGACCTTTTTTTGGAAAATGATTTTCTAATTGGGGCATGAACTCTGCCAAGGGGATATGCCTACATTGCTTGGAAACCTCTGTCATACATAGGACTTGTTCTAAGCACATTCCACAGATGTTTTGGTTCCGGTAAAATATTAATATTTCTCAGGACTGCATAGACAGGTCCTCTCTTATAAAACAGCCAGTATTTCCACCATGGTGCTTGTAGTCAAATAAGGGAAATTAACAGATGGTGTGGAAATGATGACATTTTAAAGTTTGTTATTCCCCTTTAGTGAAAATTTTCAGTTACATGACTGATCTTGGCTCACCGGTTCTGGTTAGCTTCTGATATTAAAGCAAGTTTGTGTTCTCAGGTCCCTTTTATGGCATCAAAATAAGTGTGTCAAGGTCCCAAGGTACTAATAGAATTCAGTTCCACAATGTTGGGACTTGTTCTTATGGTAATTTCCTTCTTATATTATTACAGGTTGTGGCTTTGGTGATATGGGATGACAATTAAATTTTTTTTTTTTAAATCAGGATAAAGTTAATTGAGATGTTACAACATTTTGAAGTTCTGCTATTTTACTCTATGGACTTGCTATGGAAATGCATTATTTTGGTACAGAATCTTATTCTAAGTGATTTTATTTTCATATATACTTATGCTTAACCATGGTGCAAGACCAAGGTTAGAAGATATTCATCATCCATTGTTAAACTTCAGTGGTGCTAAGATAGCATCTTGATGTTTGTACAACAGTCCATCATTATCATGCATATTTGCTGTCTGAAATTGATAGAGCATTTTTCCAAAACTCAGTAAATGCACTTTTGTTGAAAAATGAGTTGGGGGTGTATTTAACATGCATAAAATCTGGGTTAATTCATTCAAAAACTGATTAAGCTCAAAATCTGCATCCTTCAAATTTTACATCATTTAACAGTAAATAAAAATATTTGTTTGAAGAACCATTATCTTAATGTTATTTCACTTTATTTCAAAAACGTTCAGGGATCACATGCTGAGTTTTGAAAAAAAACTTTTCAACTGGGTAAGAGTGGGTATCACTGAAAGAGTTTTTGGATATGAATTAACTTGAGTTACAACAATATGTTTGCTCACATTTTGTCAAGGCTCTGTGTTACTCTCTAGAGATCACTATCCTTTGCCTAGCTTTAGCAGGTAGAGCTTGTGAATGTTGCTTATCCCAGGCACTTTCATTAACTTGTATTGTGTATGCACCATATGGTAAAGAATTTATGAGTCTGGAAGACAGGCCAGTGTAGATTAGAGCATGATTCCGGTATAGTGCTGTTGGCATATAAATATCTAGATTTCATAAGGTTGGATCCTAGTTGGAATTTTTAAATCAATGCTAGAAATTTCATTTGTTCTGTTGTCTGAATTGAGTGCCACAAAAGCAGCTGTAATTACATTGAAGTGTTGCATTTTATGCCAACTGTACATTAATAAATGGCATGTCATGACTTGCCAGGGAATCTCATTAGTGAGATGTGAAAGACAGAGGTGGAGATGAGGGGTATGTGTAGTAATAGTAGTGCAATAAACGTATGATAGACTACAGATTAATATTACAACTACTACACAGTCGTAATGGTCTATTTTAAACCTTTTACCCCAAAATGGAATTAATCTGTCAAGTCAGTCCGGAGATGAAGGTTTTGCGTGCAGAAACATAGGTTTATCTCATTTTGTAGTATGACATGAAGATTTTGAGTTGAACCATTATGTTAGCCTAGCCTAGTGATATTACAAGTTGATTCTCTCAGCCTGAGAAATTGTGATGGTTGGTAACATTGATGTCATTCCTGTACTTGCCTTTTTTTTTTTTTTCCATTAGAATTTGTTCGTTATGGGAATCTGGAGCTTGGATAGCATTTCTGTTGCCATACAGAACTTGCTTTTCCTTGATAATTGTTTTGACAGAAGAGCTATGGACATAGTAATGTCTGGAAGTGTTCTGTTTGCTTGGTCAGTGCTAGCTATTAAAATTAGCTTAGAGGAAGTTAGAGCAAGCCTTTTTCAGCTCAGGGTTGCATCTGTGCTTTGAAAGATTCTGTGAAGAGCTTCACTTTGTGTAACTGAAGGCCAGCAAAGATATTTGATCAATGAAGATAATCTGATAGTTTCAATCAAATAAATAAATATTTGTAAGATTGAGGTGGCTTTTGCTTGCAGGTCAGGAATCAGTGATCTGTCACTCTTAGCCCTCCAACCCTTTCCAAATATTACAAGACCTCCCTATTATGTAGGTTGCCAGTTTTCTTTAATTATTACAGAATTCTGACTCAGTGTGACCAGATCATTATTTGAGTTATGGATTTGTGATTTTTCCATTAAAATGTTGCCAACAAAATTTTTAAAAAGTGAAAAAAAAAGAGGTTTCCTGCAGAAATGCTGTTTAAAGCAGAAGTCATTGTAATTTTCTGAAATTAAGTTGAAACAATTATCTTGATGCCTTTGGAGACTAAGACATTCTAAGTCACAATATCAACTCTGCAGCTGGTATTAGGTTAACAGAAAGCTTTTCAGAAACATTGGAGCAGCACCTAGGCCTGGTAGTATCATGAGGAACCCTGATAATACAGTTCCTTTGGACGGAGGTCTTGAGGATGTGTCATCTGCGGAGATGGCCAAATGCCAGAAATTTTCGGAAATCTGAAAATCATATCTTGAAAAGTGGCCGTGTCAAATAACTGGCAGGGCGACTTCTATGTTGATCAAAGATGCAAATTTTGATGCTGGATTCCGAAAATTTTGCCATCAGCCACTATCATTCCTGCATTCAGTTTGCCTCGTTCTTAGAAGTGAAGCAGTTAGGAATGACAGAAATGATGTGTCAGAGAGGGAGTTGTGTTAAATAAGACTTGGACGTGTGTCAAAGACATTTTATCTGTACATTCAATGCCCTATGGATGTCTGGTAAGCTGTGATGCGTTAGGTTGGTTCAGGTATGCTCTGGCTATATTTGTTCCTGGATGAGCATATACACAGAGATGCCTACCCTCCCGCATTTTTGCAGGAATTTCCCGCAGACTAGCAATTTTCCTGCATAGTACTAAAAATTTTCCCCAAATGGCCCGCCAAATAACAATCTGAGACCATCAACCATATGTCCAGTGTGGTTTGCAAACTTTGCTCTATGCTCGTTTAAAAAATACAGAGCCACTCCAGAAATCATGCTCTATTAATAAAGGGAAGTGGCTCTGAATTGTTTGAAAGTGACAACTGCTGGCTCTGGTCCAGATGTTTCAGCCTAATTTAATAAATTTAAAGATGGTAATGTTGTTTCCAGATCCATAGAGCTTTTATGTTAGCTTGTTTTATAAAAAAAATCATATTGAAATTGAAAAGTGCCAGTGATAAGAATGAAGAAAGTCAAGATGTTAGTGGAAAATTTAGTTTGTTGAGCAAATAATATCAGATAAGAGCTGACATCAGAACCTAGTCTCTGTTCCCAGGACCTGTGGAATAGACTGATTGTCACACAGTACCAGCATTAAAAACTTTACAATATCAGGACACGGCATTAAGTTCAGTAGCAAAAGTTCAGATTTCGATGGAGTGGTGAACTAGCAAAGCAGACCTAAATCTAGTTAATGATTTTCTTCAGCACTCATTTTTAATGCCTTAATCCAGAAAAAGAAAAGCATTCCTTATTCTGTTATTGTTCATTTATGTGAAGATAACCGTTTTGTTGTTTTTTTCAAATGATTAAGAGGTGAAAGGTGTGCCAATTTTTGTCTACTCGTCACATGTAGTGTTCGTGAAAATTCCCTCATTTTAGAGGGGAAATTTCCTCATTGGCATGCACAGAGGTAGGCATCTCTGTAAACATACCCAACATCTTCTGACAATAGGGCCTATGTTGGTTTCCCCACTAAAATTAAGTTTTTTGCATATTCATGATCTGTATATGATAGTTATCTTCTACAAATGCATTTTGGTATAATTACAGAAATTAAACAATAAGCCAGTGTTGAAGAACCACCAGTTTCTTAAAAACAGTTTTGGTAAAGACAAGCCCTTTGTTGGAAGATGTTAGATATCTAGAGGCTCCTGAGAGTTAGGCAGCAAAAGCTTCTCCACTAGAAGTTGTTCTGCCATAAAAGTGTCAGTTCACTGCTTGTTCCTTCAAGTAGTGCACTGCGCAGCATATTATCTTCAAGCAGTGCACTGTGCTGCATATTTCTTCAAGCAAATTGATTGATGCATTTTGCATGTAAACAATGGTACTATGCTGTCATTCCATCATTATTTAATAACACTTGGCGTTGATCACACTATGTTTTGTCACTCATTTCATTCTGTTTTACCCAATCCTATGCCTTGACGTCCTTGGGTTTAAGACTCACAGGGTATCTAGTAATAAGTCAAAATTACAATCGTTTAGTTGAAATGAATTTCGGGTGCAGAATTCAGTTGCTAACCATGTCTTTAGCTATGCATAAATGAAAACCAAGTGCTATTTTTTTTTTGTTTTTGTGCTGCAACCTCCTACTGTTCCAGACTTCAGCTGTTTTCTTCCACTCACACAACTGGTGCAACATTATTACCACCATATCCACATTTGTGTATAGCCCTCCTGGGAAAACTTGTAGATGAATCAGTATTGTGTTTTCCATGCCAGAGCAGTGGTTAGAATACCTGGGTTTTTTTTTTTTTGTTCTTTGGTCTGGTTATGTCGACAGACAATCCCTGTGAATCATCCTCATTCCTACCACTGTAACATACAGTCATTGCAAACTCTCCCATGGCAGAAGGTATGCAGTGACTATCTTTTTCACAAAATGTCACAAGAAATGTTACAAATGTAAGATCTGGGTATGCAGAACTTTCACCCATGATTTCCAAAGTTGCCCAAAACTATTGTCAATGTAATGTTCTCAAAATGATTTAAGAACATGATGAAGTAGCATACACTCAAACAGGTTTATTTTGAAAATTTAGACAAAACAAACGCTATTTCGAAATATTTTTTTAGACGTAAAGTGTGAGTTAGGTTACATCAGGTTCATGGATAATGCAAGAAAAACTTAATACAAAATGTGTTGGTGGTGCCATTTTTTTTTGTTTTTGTAAAAAGCAGATTTAAGTGTACAGTAGATGGTGCATTTATGAAGCCCTAAAAAAGGAGGTGGAGACACCTTTATGTTGAGAAATCTAGCCATTTTTTAGGGCTTGAAGTAGAGAATGAGTGAAAACGTGCAGTTTTGTTGGCAATCTTTATCAGCCATGCTTTCATATTTGTGTTACACTAATTGTTTTCATCTTTGCTGTGTGCAGAATTTTTGTTCCTTTTATCAAGCAGATCATCACATTTCATGTGAAACTTTGACTTGCCCGAGAAGTTGTAGTCATGGACAATACATGTGGGCTGTTTGCAGCAGCACCCATTTCTCCCTCAAGCAAAGTATTTAAAGAAAAAGATCAAAAGACTATCTCCTTCTATACTTTGCTCACATGACACATTTTCCCGCTCACTTTTGTCACTTTTGCACTCATTTCTTCATTTCTCATGTCCAGATGTTTGTGATCTGTCATGGATGTATCAGTGTGCTGTCATGATCGATGTTTAGATTAAGCAGCCTTCAGCCTATTTTCGTTTTGCATTATTCTTCTGATGAATGACTTGACATATGTAGAAAGGTAGATCTAATGCTAAATTAGAGAGGGAGAAAAATAATAGCAGCTGTATGTATGCTGGGATTGAGTTATTCAGGGTTTGGGTTGAGCCTGTTTGCAGAACACCTAGGACCGAAAGCAGTTTCTAATCTTGCCCTGGATAAATTGATCCCAGCACATGCTTGCCGAAGATTCTCCATTAACCGACATGTTGGTAAAACTGATATATGCATTGTTTTCTCTCAGTCATGTGCATGTGGAATGTTGTACTGTAAGTTTAATACATACATCAAGACTGCAACTTTTACTGTGGCTTCATGGTGGCAGTGATATGCAGCAAGGTAGTAAGAAACAGGAGGTTGCGGGTTCTAAGGGATAAAAAAAAACTTTTTTTTTAAAAAAAAACAGAAAGACATTGAGAGTTATGGCCCAAGTTTGGTCCAGCCACTTTAGAGTGATAGAGAGAGCCGAAGCACTTGCTAGATGGGGGTGTCTTCCTCTGAAGATCATATATTGCGTCGCTGTCGGAGTAGGAGTTTTCTATCTATCTGTTGCATTGTCAGACTTTTGCATATAAAACCTACTACCAGTGCAACATTTAACAGACACAAAAATGACCGTTTTGTTTTTTATGTGAAAAGAACAATATAACACATAGGCTCATAACAATGCTCTCATGAGATTGCCCCAAGGCATTGATGTAAGATTGTTCTTTGTCCAGAACTTTTTGCAGTGATTTTCATTTTGAGATGTTAAGCTTGTGTGATATTGTAGGGAAGAGGAGGGAAGAAAGGTATACTCCAAGGTTTATGGCAAAGTGCTTGATAATTTTCAGCAAGATTTCTCAAGTGCTCTCAAGTTTGCTTTGTTGCAGTGCATGCTTGTGACATGAAAAATTGCTTCCACTCATTAAGCAGTGTTTCATATTGGGTTATGACCCATTCATATGTTGTGCATAACTGAAATATCAAACCATGGATGCCTGACTAATGGCATTTTTTTTTTGTGGTGCAAGATATGTTTTATATTTACTGTAGCCTTTCTGTATTCATCAAGAATTTAAGATGCTATTAATTGTTGCAGCATTTTTGATCAGGTTATCATTTCTTTGTTGATCACATTTTGTTCAGCTCTTGTTTACCTATAATCTTGACTGTAGTGTTTGACTTGCCCATAATGGATATGGGGTTGAGAGGAGAGGGGATGGAGACATACAGAATGATTTAGAACAGATTGTGTGACTAGTTGGCTATGTTCAGGGTTGCCATAGACCTGAAAAATTTGGGGGGAAAAAAGTGATGGAAAATTTCCATTGATATTTCCAGGTCTGACAAGTACCTGGATTCAGAAAAAGTGGTCAGCTGTTACGGAAAAATCACGGGATATTTGTAAAAATTGGACTAATGGTCCATAACTTTGTCTGGAGCTACTCTTCCTTGTATCAATATGGAAAACAAGTTGTCAAACAGCAGATAAATTTTCCACAACAAACAACTTTTGTGGGATGCTTTAAATTACAGTATTATGGGAATAATATTATACGACTTGGAAATACGGAGAAAAAGGGAGTGAAAAATTCTTTTAACAGTCTGTGCCAATCCTGGATGTCCAACTTAAATGCCTTCACTTCTTGTATCGGTTCCACATTTATGCGTTACTATTCATGTTGTCATATTATATGTGAACCCACTTGCAACCATTCCTCTCCTACGCTTACATCTTCTGTTTGGTACCCGTTTCTTGCTAGTCGTACATTAGCTTTTCTGTGATTGATGATGTGGTTTTCAGACATGATAAACAAGGCCAGGGTGGTGTCTGACGTGCGTTAAGACAAGCATCTGCATCCTGCTGGACCAAATGAGAGTCTGCCTGATTAAACACACAAGACAATCTAACATTAAGAATATGTGTGAATGTTAAGTCTGTCAGACACCTGGTCCAGCACCTTCCAGTTTTCTGTTGGACTGAGTCAGTTTTCATTTGTCAGGACTGATGGTCCAGCACTTGTTGATATGTTTGGGATTTTCTCTTTCATTTGTTTTTTTTCTTCTTTTCCTGACACAATGCATTTTGAGCTTTTTTTCATCTGTGTAGATATGAATTTGTGTTTACCTGTCTAAAAAATAATAAGTCTGTGGCTCGTGACATTGGTTGAGGTAAATCAACACTATGCCGGATGCACACTATTTTAACATTTTTATGTTGTTTTTTTAATGTTTATCCTTCAGATTTTTTGGGGGGCTCTCTCTGGATGGAAGAGTAGTAATATTTTTGACTGAATGAGGGTAAGGTAAAGACCTCAAAACTAACTTCCCAGAGGCTGCGGACTCTCTTGATAAAGCATACATAATAGACAATTAGGCGATGAAGGGCTGACATATTTCTCAAAGACAAAATGACTCATAAGCATAGGGACTTCTGCAGTCCAGGGAAAATAGCTTTCACCTTAGGCTAGCTCAAGTTCCAGTCTGAAATAACTTCTGCTTGGACTTTTGTCTTTGGTTTGCAATGTCATTTTTTTTCCTTGAAGTTGCAATTCAGTTCAATTTAGAAATCAGAATTTTAATTTCTTTCAGTCTTATGGAGGTGACATTGGCAGGAGTGATAGGATTCCAAAAATGTTTGGAAAACCAAACAGACCTGAAGAGCCAGGCATTTTAACAAGAAAGGAGGATAGAGTAAAGTAAATGACAAAGCAACTTCCATAGTTTTACTGAAAACCCTTATGTTGATCCTGCTTTCTGACAATTTGTCATTAGTTGCTGCCAAGTCTGATACAGTGATGAAAAATCCTTTCAGGTCACAACAGATGATGTCATGAGCCAGTGAAATGTTTAAGTATCATATTGTGATTTCTTGAACAGCTTCCTTATGAAGGTTTATTGGCATCTCGGGAGCTACTGGAAATTTGGAAAATTGTTTTGGACACAAAACAGAGATTCTCCTGAAATTTGCAATCTCCTCTTGGAATCTCCTGGAAAATTGGTTATTTTGCCACTCTTCCTATTTTTGTGGCTGACATGGCCAGTATTATTATGAAAACTCTACCTCATTGTGTACAATTTAACTCCTGGACAAAATTGAAAATTCTAGAAAAAACATTTCCCTAGTTGGCATGGACCCTGTTCTTAGATGACTAAATGACAGGAGTCCTGCATGATTCCACATACGACATACAATGTCATGAGCCAGTGAAATTTTAAAAAATCATATGATTATTTGACCATCTGCTTATGAATACAATAATAGCTTTTAAAGATCAATTTCAGTAAATCCACACTTCGTGACTTTATTGCCTTTATCTGGGAACACCACACCATGAAGCTTTGCTTTTTTTCTGTTGTAACATTTGAAGTTGCATTTCATTGTTGTTTGCACCTTTGTCAATATGTTTCATTATTTTTTTCCTTTTCTCATTTGTCTTTTGGTGACTGCCTCGGTCTTCATGAAATGCAGACTTATGCAGTAATTCTCAATCACCCCTGGGACAGAATATAATGATGGGTAAATCAGGGGCTTACATTATCCAGGGCTGTCTCAGACCTGGAAAATCATGGAAATTTTTCATGGGCACTTCCAGATCAAAAAATGTTTCGAACCAGCATAATTGGTAGATGGAAAATATGAAAAAAATTTGAAAACTTAGATTGATGGCTCATGAGCTAGTATTGGAAGAACTTTTCTGAACGCTGTGAGAGTGAAAATTTATTGAATACCATATACATTTAATGCAATAAAATTGTTGTGTTATTGTTTTAATTATTATTAGAACAAAAATACATTGTTTACATCCTGTGGCTACCTTTCCTGTTCTTGACCAGTCGATGCTGACCTGAATGGAGCTGTTGATCATGCAAGCCAGGTGGCCAACATAACCAGGGGACATGTTATGAGGGTTTTCCTGATTAAAGGGTTTATTTTAAGTTGTAACCTTTTGTGAGATCACTGTCAGTGACGGTTTGTTTCGGATCACACTTCCTTGTTTCTTGTATACAATACCTGATAAATGCCTGGTTCCAAATTTTCGTAAAATTACTCCTAGCAAAGTGATTCTTTAACTGTAAGGTCTGATGGTGAATGCAGTTTCATGTATAATAGATTTGTCCTTTGAGCTTGTAGCTAAACTCAAGAAAAAAATAGTTTTCATGTTTTTGTCATTGACATTGCTTGGTGCAAAAATTCAAAATTAGATTGTGTCAGTTTAAAAGCGTTGGCTTTCTCTTAATTAACATTTAATTTCTGTCAAAGATATGTATGCAATATTCCGATGTGATGCATTTCTGAAGTAAATATTTCGAACTTTCCTCTCTGGCCACAGAAGCAAGAGGTCTGAGGTTTGGGTACTGACTGTTGGACCAGTCCACAGATGTAAAAACCGAAATTTCTGTCAGGGTTGCCATTATCAGGATTGCATTCAAACATTTTCTTCAGGACCTGAACACCAACCTAAGGCTTGTTGCAAAATGTTCCATTGTCATTTTGTTGACAGAGTTGGGATGTTTGTTTCAGAAAGCATTACATATGCATTACTTTTATGTGAATATCATTTTGTGTTTTTGGTTGGGTTTTTTTTTGTTTTTTTCACTGAGAGGGTTAAAATTTGCATCTGTTACCATTTATACGGTTGACAGTGTCTCTGAGAGGGTTAAACCATTTTATTATTGTTCAACAGAATATGATCCACAGTGTTTCTCTCTCTCATGTTATATTGTCATCTTATGAACATGAAATCAAATGCTTCAGTGTTTGATAATGCTGTTTGTTATCGCAGAGAAATGTGACATGAATATTTGTATTTATACATCAAATGAAATAAATTATTGCTATGTTGCTAAGGGACTGAGTCTCAGTTTTTGTAAAGACATTACTTGATGTAATTCGTGGTTCTCTCAACCCCACCCCCCTCCCCCTACTCATTCTCTCTTCAGTGCATGTACTCTTTATACTCTTGTTCGCTCGAGACCCGAGTAAACAAGTCTGTGGCCGTGTACGTAATCCATACATTAATTAACGTACTGCATTAACTGCTGTGAACATTGCTACTGTTTTGGGAGTTTCCCGCGGTTACTGCATGAGTGTGTTATCTAACGCCGTGATTATTCATTTGGCCACTGCAAGTTACTTTATGTTTGTTCTTTACAGGATTGAAGAGCGTTTTTTCCAAAAGTCAGTATGTGGTCTCTGAGTAGTCTGAGTACTTTTGAAATAAAGGGAAATAACATTATGGTAATTGCTCTTCAAACATTTATTTTTTTTTTACTTTTGAATGATATAAGATTTTAAGGAGAGCAGAGTTTAAGCTCATTTAGGTTTTGAATGAATAACACTGAAATACATGTTTGAGTACACCACGAACTCATTTTTCAACGAAAGTGTATTTTACTGAGTTTTGGAAAAACGCTCTTCAATTACAGTACATGTACTATTAAAACCAATGGGATGGGAATCACTTGTGTATTTCTCAGCCAACCAGGATAAACAATCACGTATTTGCCATAGTCAGAGAGGTAATCTCGAAATCGTGAATGACGGAGTAACGCTTACAATTATTGGTGAAGAAGTGATTACTAAAGGTGGTCAAACTAATCAAGTGTTTTGGAGTTGTTGTTTTTTTTTGACTGAGCCTCTCCTAAAATCTTGGTACTTAAAACATTCGTCTGTCGTAGGTGTGGGGAGGAAGGGTAGAGCCAGAAAGACTCTCGCTTAATTCAGTCTGTAATCTGCAGAATTACTGTTAAATATGACACGGGCATGAGTCCTGACTGGTATGTATTATATTGTAAGTAAGATCTGTGATGTGATTTGTAGATGACTTAGACCACTCACACATAATGTGTGAATGTGTTGTCAGCAGAATAAACACTAGGCCCACACGTGAATATTAGGAAACTACTCAGGTGGGATGATTTTTAATTGCTGTGAATATATACCGTCCCTGTGGTGTAGATCCAGTGATAGCTTTTGTAGTGACACACGTAATAGTGTCTTTACACGGTATCCATAATGTGTTGTGAGCAGCTGGGAAGTGTGACAGGGTCACGAATGAACACTAGTCTCACCCGTGGAAGATGGGGAACGATTCAGGTGGCAGGAGTTTTAAATTGCTGTGAAGTTGCCGATCCTGTGGTGTATATCTAGTGGTAACTTACCTACTGACGTATAGTGTTTTTACACAGTGAACCAGTGAAGACATAGAATTAAAGGATTTTAAGTTGCTGTGATTTACTGTTCCTTTGCTGTAGATCTAAGGGTAGCCTGTCTAGATCTAGTGCATAACAGTGGGTTTTTTTTCACTGTAGGCGAGCAAAGACACTGAACTAAAGGATGTTAAATTGCAGTGAACTTACTGTCCAAGGGTGTAGCTCTGGTGACATAACAGTGTTTTTACACAGTAGGCAACTAAGGACACTGAACTAAAGGTCTCCCGCCATCAGTTATGAAGGAACATTACTTGAAATCTGGAGAGATTCGTGTTCTGCCGACGTTTTGTGCAGGTCAGTCAGTATGTGTGTGTGTGTTTGTTTGTTGTTTGGTATAGAAATTAAAGAGAGGAGTAGATAAAGCTTAGTTTCAAAGAACACGAAATTCTGAGGGTGAAAGAAATGCTTCTTGAGACACTGTGCTGAAGACAGGAGGAGAAAGCCGAACATTTTTCACATCTCAAGTGGTCACGGCTCTTTTCCTTCCTGTTTCCAGTGTCCATTTCCAATTTAGACTAGTTGGGTATCTGAAAATAGTCGTTCAACACAATGTAATCAGTCTTCTGATGGCAGTAGTATAAGAGCATTAGCAACCAGCCACACGCTGTGGATCCGTTATAAAGTGTAACGCTCCCCAGGGACATGGCTTGATGCGAAAAGGTTAAACACCTCTGGCAGACTTTGTTATCATGGAAACCTTTGTTTCAAAAATCATTCTAAGTGTAACCCGAAACGGGAGAAAGGTAATCAAGTGTGGTTATGAGATGTGCCACTTCATCTCGAAGGTACATTAGCTGGGCAAGAGAACTTGGGACGAATTTTCTCCTAGGAGCCGAAGCACGAGAAGTTCATTTGGTCCAAAAATGAAAATGGAAACTGTCTGTGCTATCATACTATGAACCTTCTCCAAAATTTGGCATTTAGTCGTGCTGTAGCAGGGCTGCGTTTGTTTGGTCTCTGCAGTGTCGCGGAAGTGGCTGTCTTTAGTAAAGGAAGTAGGCCTATCTTTAGGCAAGTCAAGATGGCAGCGACTAATGCGGAAGAGGAAGAAAATAATGCACTGACTTGCGAGAGGTGTATGCTATACCTCTTTCATTAGCATACCTATCACCGTAGATTCTTGCCATAAGACATTTGATAAGATGTTCTAGTGACAAATTTGAAACCCTAGATGGTTGCCGCTATACAGCTGGATTTTTTTTCCCAGTTATGGCAGAAGACGTCATATTTTAATAAACATCTAGTAAACGTGCACCCTTCCTTACTTTGACTGGCGCGTACAAAACAAACGCCACCCAGAAATTTAGCTCTCGAAAAGAAAGTTGCGATACTTTAGATAGAGCGGAAGGATTTCCATATGTGGTAACTCCTACAACTACGGCCAGTACCTTAATTCCGAATAACGTACTAATACAATTCAAACCTTAACCCTATCCCCCTAACCCTAACCCTACCCTTAACCCTAACACTAATGCCCATCGAGACAGGTGCATCAATCGAACCAAATGTAACTCCTTATCGCCAGTTACCACATATGGAAATCCTCCCGATAGAGCAAGCAGAATTTTGAAATGCCTTTGTTAATAAGAGGTAGTATGGCCCTGCGGTTTGGGAGTCGTTCTTTTAAACTGAAAGCTGTCAAGTCTAGATTTGTGGGTTCGACTCTCGGGTTGGGCGGTTTGCGTTGTGGTGTCCGGGGGGAAAGACATTTCTCCTAATTCCCCACTCGATTCAGGTGTGAACGTGTACCTGGCTTTACAGCTGGTTTGGAGGGGGGGGGGAGGAGGGAAGAAGGCAGATTGCTGCACTGCGGCGACCAGCAATGACATGCATTTCACGTAATGTTGTGTATTTATAAGAAAATCTATACTGATCTATGTTCTTCTGTATTGTGACAAGGTGTAGAACAATGTATGGCATTTCAAATCAATTACGAGGTAAGGAATTGTCATATTTCTATTCCAACATGAGAGGCAGAAAGACATTT
>JAWQUT010000134.1:226098-251098 GCA_033807755.1 Ellobium chinense | reverse complement strand
GGAGAAGCAAAAGCTTGATTATCTTTTCCTTTTGTCTCGCATTCCATTTGATTTCTCAATAAATTTCCTAATAAAATTAATAATCGAAAGTCACAAGAAAACACCAAACTGATTAAAAATATAAAAAAAAGCTCAGTCTACGAGTGAGGAAGAGGCAAGTTTCATGAGTATCAAATTACATTACGTCGCTCTTTCGGTATGGAAACCTGTATTTTCACATTAAAATTTTAAAAAATCAAAATCTTCTTTCGTTTCCTCTTTTTTTTTTTCAGATGATTGCTTTCAATATAGTTTTGTAAAAGTCCCCTTATCCCAGTAAAAAATAGGCCTCCCACAAGACTAACACCCCATTTTACAAATGGGCAGGCAGGCAACGCACCAGCGGCGAACCTAGCGCACCGAAAGGCATCATAGACGAATGCATTAGACTCCGTGAAAAAGTTGGACGACTGGCGAATCGGGCGGATTGAAAAGATCTATCGGAGATTGTATTTCGTTGCTATACACATTCTTCCTTTTAAAAAGGGGTTAAAAAATAAAGAGGACTGATGTGTATAGTTACTTTTTGTGCATTTTTCTACGAATTTAGGTGAAAACCGCATGTTTTTACGTTACGTAGTTCTCAAGAAATCTGTGACACAAATTTGGCTGAAGCGTTATAATAGTTATATTAATTTAGATTAGTCGCAGTTTCCGCTTGATCAAACTTTTTTTTTTTTTGAAATCAGAAAAACGTTATGTAGTGTTAACAAAAGGTACCACCTTGTCTAATCATACCCAAATACTGTACTCTTTTGTATAGCTGAGAACAAGAGGAGTCTGCCCCGTTTCGTCGTTGAAAATGTTGCAGTTTTTTAACCCGTATTTAACGGTTACAGGGGTATAGCATCAAACTGACGGGCTATTCATGAATATACACATTTCACAAGAAACAGAATGAAGAAAACAGTGGTCAGAGGGGCATGAAATCACAAAGGAAGGCAGGGAGGATTGTTACGACGATGGTGATAAACGAAAGTGATGATGGGAAGTGGCACTGATGATGATGATGATGATGATGATGACGACGACGACTTCCTAACTTGGCCCGCTGTTTTCTCCCTCCACCTAAGTATATTATTGTGTGCTTGTAGCTCAGGTATTTCTTGGGGGAGCCCCTCATATCCCCTCCCCCTTCTTTTATACACAACTCTTTTCTTCTTATCTTAATTCACTTCTCTACCAACTGTCTTATCCCGTGATCCAGGTTCAGTTCTTATTGTCCTTACCCGCTCTTTTATGACCGCCCCACTTATTCGATCAATAACTGACTTTTAGCTCACTCTTCCATGCTTGTCTTTTCTTTTTCTTCTTAATGTGGTTGCTTTTATTGCGAAAGTTATCATTCTTGTTTCATTCTATTGATAAAGGCCTTAGAGCCGAAACGTTTAGAAGTAATTTTCGTTCTTATCCCTTAACTAGTCTAGATTTTTAATAAATTTCTTGAGTTAAGGTTGAGCTTTTAATTTTTCTCACTTTTAAATGATGATGATGATGATGGTGGTGATGATGGTGATGTATATATTTAATGATCTCATTATTTGTCACATAATTTGAATATATTAACATGCCATTTTCAACTTTTGCCAGCGCTGATATGAAGGAACGTTTAGTTTTTTTGTATCATTGTTTTAGGTAGTGGTGGTGATGTAATGATGACGGTTGTGGTGATAATTACGACAATGATGGTAGTGATGGCAGGGGCGGTGGTGCTGTTCGACAATGAAATCCTCAATTATTATATAAATTATAACATAAACAATGACATGAAAATTATTAGCAGCAACACGTACTAAAAATAATATAGCAGTTAGTGGCGAAATGAGGTACTGTCGGTAGATCTAGATGTCAGGACTGTCCAACTTGTCGATATAGATCTGTCTCCTTTTTTTTTTTCAGAATTGTCCGTTTCTGGATCGCATCTAAATTAATGATTTTTATCCATTGGAAATGGCGGAACTTGATCTCAAGGCGGAAGACATCCATGCCCATAACCAGCTCCTGCACACTAAATGATAAGGTTGAAGGAATAACAGTTTATTTCTCCTCGTAGGCCAACACCAATCACACAGAGGGACATGTAGAATATTTTTACATTTCTTTCACGTAACAATATTTGAGAACTTGCGCATTAACGATGAATTAGATTAACAATGCATATTGAACGTTACTAAGGTGCACCGATGCCAGAGTAAGAGGCCCCCTTGTTAATGCACAAGCTCTCGATTAATATGCTTCATTTGCAAAACTGCATTTCACGCGAAACTCGTGATAAGAATTCATAGGCTGAATTAAGGGGGGAAATGACGAAGAACAGAAGCTACATTTTTCTGATGTGAAAAATTTACTGAGTGGTAGATATTTGGAAACGACATTTTGTTGATCATAAGAACACTGATTCTGCAATGACATTAGTATAGCATTCTTAAATGTGTCATGTCCAGAAGGAGACACAAGTTGGACAGTTCTGCTAGATAGAAGCACTTGTAACAAAGTCCAGTAAAGCACAAATTCTCTCTCTCTCTCTCCTTTTCTTTCCCTCATACTTTTTTTTGTTTTCTCTCTCTCTCTCTCTCTCTCTCTCTCTCTCTCTCTCTCTCTCTCTCTCTTTCGTCCTCACTTTCTCCCTCTTTCCTTCATACAGGCACACAAATACACCTACTTATACACGCAAACTTCCTCTAATAAACATGCATTCAATATCAGTCAGCGACAGAAACACAGCTAAATTCAGTGGATAACTTGTAACGGCAACAAAAACAAAATGCATCACTTCATAAAAATAAGATGGGATTAAATTAAAGGAGATAAAACTGATAAAAGAAGGAGCTGTCTATTCACATGTTCCTTCCCTTATGTGGAGTCTTGATACTAGGCGATGCCAACGGTGTTTTTGGATAAGAAGATTCTAGACTTATATCCGTCCTGTGTACGACGTTGGGCAAGACAATATTTGGGGCCAAGACTCTGAATTTAAAAAAAAAAAATCTACAGAAGGGACAAGCCCAAGGTTTGACGTATAAAGAAACTGCAAGGCTATACAACCATGCCAAACACATTGCAGCTTCAGGTAATGGCGAGTGTGTTTGTCGACTAGCCTGTGTGATCACACACTGATTGAGATGTGCACAGAAGGAGGTTCGCTATTCAGAATTAAATAATCTGCCTTACATTTTACAATAGAAGGGTTTCTTTAAATTTGACAGAAATATGTCAGGGGGAAGCCTTAATCTGTACATAAAAAACCGCTTATGTCTCCCCGGGAAAGGCTGAAGTGGCCAGAACTTAATAGATTAGTAAATTTTTTTTTTGTGCCCGAGTTCACTGATCATAATATATTATCATGCAAAATTGAATGGATAATACTGCGCATGGCTGTGTTTTCTAATACTAACACGCTTGCAGAATACACCAACATGAGTAAATCTACACACTATTGCACTACAATAGAAAATGAAAAGACAACATGCTTTCCTTGTAATTGTATTTCTGGTCACAATCGATCTTCGAGCTTCAGGAAATCACCACTGGAAACACCCGGACATAGCCTTTGTCCCATCTGTAGATTTTTTTTTTATTCAGTCTACTGGTGAGACTTGCTGCCCTTCATCCCGTCACATGACGATCTAAAGTGATACATATACTTCTCACGTAGGGATCTTTAGCTTACCGCAATCGCAGAGGAAGACTGGCTGTGGGTCGGGGCAATATCTGTCATCTTCCTCCCAACAAATTAGTCTGTGGCTCTCATCCCCCCTCCCTCCATTCCCATCTGCCCTTGTCTCCACCACTGAGCCACAACTACTTCTATTGACTGATGCGCCAATAAAGTCACGGGCACCCTCTTTAATGTCACTGTAGGAAACCTATGCTACGCCTACTAACTACTGAACGAGGTCGTTCATCGGGTCAAGCTGCTTGTCAAGAAGAAACGCCAGCAAGCTAAATGCGTCCATTAAGTCGAAGTGTGAACCATCACTAAAAATGCAATATTCTGCTAACATTTTATTCCCAGAGGGTTATCCGTTGAAAAAGTATCGTTGAACACAACAAAACAACCAACTTTCTTTCAGCATCATGCTTCCGTTCCCGTTTCCCTCCTACCTGCCTCAAAACTTCCTTCCCTTTTCCCTTCCTCATTTCTCGCGAAGAAAATCATGAACTTTGTTAAAATTCAATTGATTTATGCCGTGCGTATGTACTTTATAGGTGGGTCACAATGTACTTCATTGTTCAGTTTGGGTCAATTCACTTCATACAAAGTACGAAGACTGATGAATTATGTCACCGAACGAAAAAACATTATACACATAAGCTGGGCTAAATAAACTCTTTACATGAATATAATACTTAGAAGAACAGAGAATGTAATAATTGAGAGCTTGCGCATTGACGGAGGGATCTCTTACAATCGTAAGAATTATATTAACTCCGCATGGTCAACGCAATAAGAAGAGTTCAAGGGTGCATCCAGCACCGATGCACTGAGGTAGTTCATACGATGGTATGGTATCCAATCACTAATGAGCAAACTCTCAAATGTCAACTCAACAAACTTAAAATTCCTAACAAAACAACTTTGCAAAATACACATTTGCGTCTGACGTACTTCGTGGAATTCGTTCTTTAACAACAGCATGACCAAAGCTTTTGCGTCTGTAAGCTGTGGAATGCCGTGACTGCGTCGTGAATCTTTAAAGCAAAATAATTTTTTTAATCGGCTTGATGGTTGGTTGGTAGTGATGGACAAGATTCGAATCCATCGAATCCTCTTACCTTGCGTTCGAATCCGGATTTGAGTCCTAAAATTGGCCTGGATTCGAATCCTACGGTTCTCATAAAATAAATCTTTTAAAAAAACAAAAAACAACAAAAGTTCGACTTAAAAACATCCCTGTGCCATATTAAAATTTGAGTCTCTGTCCAAATGTATAGATATAACTAAAATGAAAATAGATTATAAATGCCTTATGTAGAATCTAATGGAGATGTTCTTGTCACTCTACGAAAGACAAGAGCAAATTCCATAACATCCTTCTGTCCCTTCGGGATTCGAATCCGGATTTTATTTATGATTGCTTAGGGCGGATTGCCTTATTCGGAGACGGCCAAAAATAGAAACCCGAAATAATTTCCCCAGGGATGAATCATGCCGCAACTATGTAGATCTACATGTAGACTGTTTGTGGTTTTTGCATTTCAGGGTGGTAAGGACAATTTTATGCCATTCCTCGAAAAATGCCGCAAAAGATAGTCTTTGTTTTGTACCTACGTCCCTGTGGTAGGTCGTTCTATATGGTATCTACGCTCTTGTAGTATGTTCCTAGGTTTTTGTATTGTATCTACGCCTCTCTGCAATTTTTTTTTTAATCACAAGCTCAATTGTGACATCGAGATCCCCGCAAAGTAGTTATAGAGTGCAGTCAAAGATTCACAAAAGAAGTGTTCTTAATAATGAGTGACTGGATTACGGTTTAGAAATAAAATTAAAATTTAAAAAAAAAACAGCATCTGCATCAACAATTCGAAATGATCTCTTCCAGTATGTGATTTTGAACGCCATAGCTGCGTGCTTCGACAGGTAACCTCCGCCAACCGGCTCGCTCACCTTCTCATTAGCTGGCCTGACGCAGTGTGAATGGCTGGGCACACCGGCGAGCATGTTTACTGTATTACCCAATATGATGATGTTTATAGAGC
This sequence comes from Ellobium chinense, assembly GCA_033807755.1. NCBI lineage: Eukaryota > Metazoa > Mollusca > Gastropoda > Ellobiida > Ellobiidae > Ellobium > Ellobium chinense. The sequence goes on along the minus strand of JAWQUT010000134.1, from coordinate 245,359 downwards.
GATTAGGCCTACTGGCATCTTTCTTCAACGACTTATTGTTGCGAACTTCTCCTACCCGTTTGCTGAACAAGTAAAATGCACTAATGTATAATATTCCACAAGCTTTGAAGTAAACTGTTGCTAGTGATGTGCTTCCCATGCCCGTTAAGGGGACAGATACAGTTTTTAACTGTGTACTTACATAGTATCTACCCAATCTTCTTCTTGGTTTTTGTGAATTACATAAGCACAATAGTACACATGAAACATCGTTGGAGTTTACACACAAAGACAATGTTACAGTACTCTACCACATCAGTTGGATACCCACAAAAACACGATATAAACACATGACCAAAGTTTACATAAAATGAAGAAATGTTGACACAGCCATAACATAATCACTCGAAAATCCAATAATAATCACAGCAATGACTACATCGCCACATTTTATCAAATAAAAAAGAGGTTGGATGAAGTTGGGTTTTTTTTAACCACAAAGGGGCTTAATTCATTTTCTGTGGACAACCAAATCATGTTGGGAGGCACAGTATCGAATACTACTATTCAATGGTAATAGTCGGGTGGAGCTGAATAGTGTGAGGTATAAAAGGTTTGATTGCGAATTCGCAACGCTTTTATACCCCATGCTGGGTAGCCCCAGTTGACCACTAACATCGATAAGTGATACTCAGTACTGTCCCTCCCTCTGGATTTGCTTAGGAGACTTCATTGCACCATGGTCTCACTCGCTTCATGCGTTCAGATGTAAGGAATTTTATATAGTGAAGGCTTGTTTTAGACAAACAGAAACAAAATGTGAAATCTGATTGATGTGAAACTTTGACCGATTCAGAAAGTAAAAATACCTTTAGATTACAGACCTGTAAGTGTACTTTTACTTTTGGGTACTTTTACTTTTGGGTCCTACATGCATGTAAATGTACGTGTACTTTCAGTTTTGGGTCCTAAAACTTAGGGGCTATATTTCATCTCCCCTTTTCCCTCTTTAGGCATGCCCTGCTTCCAGTAATAAGGGCTCCAAGGAGGAAATTTTGATATCATGGGAAACTGTGTCCATTTTACTTTATTTTGCCAGGCACTATTTAGCCCTGGGCTGGAACTGCCAGGTCAATGGTGTGCTCTGGCGGAAGAGGAGGGGTTTGGCGTTGACCAGTGAAACATGTAGGCTCTGTTTACAAATAGCAACCAAGCTCAAAATTTCAATGTGCTTGCTAAGGTTGGGTAAGTCTTAAAATTTGGGCCACATAATGAGCTTTAATCTGGTATGGGTCTGGGTGAAAGCTAAATCTTTGGGTTCAGAGGGAAGCTCATAATGTTATAGCCCACAGAGGCAAAAGGGTCCAATCCCATTACAGGTCTGTAACCTTAATATATTTCACATTGCTTTGTAAGTCATCTGAGGGTCTATCTTTCTTCACAGTACTGGTGGAGCGAGCTTGAAGACTTACACTCTTAATCCAAGATTTGTCTTAAATACCCTTCCATTTTTAAGCGTTAAGCTATGCCTTCAACAAAACAGGCATTGTGAACTCAGCGTACTTGGTTTTCCAGTTGTTTAAAAAGCAGCCGACACGAAAGTGGACCTTGGATCTTTTTAAAATAAATTAATTCAGTTTATAAACATAACTGCGACAACTACCGGTGATTTTAGGGAAAAAATATCAAAAATACAGCAACCTGCTCTCTTAGGGAACTACAGATCTGACTTTGTAAATATTGGTAGCTGTATCCAGACATAGGAAGGTGAAAAAATTTGAATGCCACGCTATACAACAAACACACACATTCTATACTGGAAGAAATAACCTTACTCAAAATAGAAAACTAATGGTCCATTAAGATCAGCCAGCTGACACAAGTGTATGTGGGTCATTGACGTCTATATTTTCCACATGTTCATAATAATATGTACAATATCGTGTCCAATTTATGTGTAACACAACATCATCACAACCAATTATGACAACTTTAGAGTTAAAAACATTGTATTAACAAAATTACTTATAACATATACGTGACGTACCAACTACACAAACCGACAAGAGGAGATACGGAGCCATGCACGCTCAGAACGGTTGACCATCGCTTTGCACCTTCCCCGCGAATACATGCTATCAGCGGTAAGACTTAGCCATTCTCCTTCCTCATTACAGGCCGCTGCGGGAATGCGAGTTTAAAGTTCACAGCGTCGGCCGCAGCTACTCAGCTGCTCAATATTACCAAAGATGACCTAATACCATGTGACATGTCGTTCCGCTCGTGCCGTTTTTGTGTAGCTCACAGCATATAATTGTATATGTACAGTAAAATCAGCTCTTATACAGCAAGGACTGCCGAACTTTGACCTCCTCGTCGACGTCATCGCCATCTGTACTATACGCTCCAGTGTCGTCAGTGAAGGAAACACGCGGTGTTCCGTATGAGTTCCTGGAAGAAACTTCACTGACTTTTCGAGCCCGAACCGCCCCGTTCCCGCTCGTCTCCTCTTCATCAATGGAGTCAGCGGATAGTCTGTTGCTCACATCTTTGTATTTGTTTTTCCTCTCATTCCTATCAAAAGTCCCGTTCCTTCTCACTGCCTGCGAAGAGCCCGCTTTGCTGAGTAGAGACTCCGTCTCTAAGATTCCCTGAGCGTCCTGGAATTTATTCATTCTGTTTCGACATTTAGTATAACCATTGTCTTGGTAAAGGTCACTGACGCCGCTGTCTCTTTTGTCTAGACTCGGCGCGGTTTGGAAACTGGCCGGGGAATATTTTCTTTCCGTGGCCCTAACGTCACAGTCACTGTCACGTGATGAAGTGTCACTGAGAACTGAGCTTAGGGTGTTGCTGCTGAGCATCGTGTCTCTGCTTGTCTGACGCTCAAAGGCATCGCTGCGTCTGGCCCCTTGGCGACCTTGCTGCTGCTGTTGCTGCTGCAGCTGATTTTGTTGCTGCTGCTGTGTTGAAGGTGATGCCTTGAATATGACGACGTACTCGCTGGCGCTGCGGACGCGGCCGTGCGGATTTCCGTCGAAGAGGTCTCTGAGACTATCCCGAGCTTCGAGAACTCGCTCATCATTGTTGGAGTTGTTGTTAATGACGGCGCAAGTTCCGCCATCGTCGGAGGGGCCATCAGAGGCGTGGCTTGTCTCGATGACTGTGCTCAACTTCCTCTCGTTCTTAGACGCCTTCGCGTCCGTTGAGCTGCTGCTGGAAAAGAAGAACGACCTCGACAGTGCGTCCTTGCTTGGCGAGTTGACAGCTTTAGGCGAGGTAGCTGGGGTTTCTTGAGGTGTGGACTGAGGAGTAACTTTAGGGAAACTGCCTCTGCTGCCGTAAGGAGGGGTCCCATTCTGAGAAATGGAAGAACCCCTGGAACTTTTGCGGTACTGGCTGAGGATGCTGATGTCCGTGGCGTGGTTATGATTCACATTGAGCTGAAGGCCATTGTGCCTGGAGTTGGAGTAGGACCTAGTCATGGACGTACCCTTGTATTTGTTGGCTCGATCGGTGCAGAAACCGTAACGGCCCAGAAGAATGAAAAAGTCCTTGCGAAACTGTTTGGTGAGAATGGCGTAAAGGAATGGATTGGCGCACGAGTTGAAGGGATAGAAGAACACCAAGAGAATCTTGGAGTTGGTGATGTCTATGAGAGGCAGACCGAACGAGGCCGTAAGGCCGAAGAAGGCGATGGGTGCCCAGCAAATGAAATTTGTCAACACAAGAATAGCCATACGCTTAGCGATGGTAGCGTCGTTGCTGCGTGCCATATTCTCGCTGGCTCGAACCTTCAGAAACATGCTGATATAGCAGCCGCAAATGGCAACAAAAGCGATTCCATTAAAAACGAGGAGAGCAATGATGTACATAATATCCAAGATGTCTTTAGCTTCCATTGGCAAACACATGCTGACGGCACCATAACCACTGACTCCAAAGAGAGGAAGGATAGCCATGCCAGAGGCATATAACCATCCGGCAAACATCAGTCCTGTCGCCTGCCGCATTCGCAACCGCTTGTTGACATGAATGGCCTGGCTGATGGCGTACCATCTTTCTAGAGTTATCACAGTGAGAACAAAGACGCTGAGCTCGCTGGAGAACACCGTGAGGAATCCAGCAACCTGACAACCCCCATCGTTCTGCCAGGAGACGGCGTGTGTAAAGTACTCACCAAGGAAGTGCACATCCACTGAGGCTATGAGCAGCAAGTATAACCCCATCAGAAAGTCGGCGAAGGCGAGATTGCACATGAGGAACTTTGGCACCGTCAGTTTACTTCTTGCGGTCAAGAGAACGACCATAACGGTAAGATTCCCGCATAAGGCAGCGAGCAAGACGAACCACACCAGGACCCGCAGCCACTCATAGCCCATGACATCCTCGCAAGGGTTGAACGGGTTGGGCTGCGGCGTACATTTCACTTCGGAATAGTCTTTCGGAGACGTGAAGTTACCGCAGGACACCCATTTGGTCTCGTTTTGAGCTCTGGGAAACTCGTGCCAGCTGTTGCTTTGGGTCGGTCTCGTCCTCACAGGCACTGTGGACTTAGTAGAGGGCGGGATGATATTGCCGAAGCGATCGTTGTAGTCATTCATGGTGCCCGCTGTTGACTGGACAAAACGGCCTTTGAAACCGCTGAAACCGAATCCAAAGCCGTCGATTCCCCCTCCTCCACCATTTGGGTCACCAGGTCCCCCACCACTGTCACCATCACTATCATCATCGCCATGCTCGATCTCTCCCCATCCCAGGGACATCAGGCTACGCACAGAAGATACCAAAAAGCCATCACTAATGGCTCTCCTGACCCGGAAGTCAACAGTGGAACCAAACATGGGAGGTGATTCTGTCTGCCCCGTGAATGGGGGCGGGGTCATCTGAGCTGCGCATGCGCTGGTGCGACCTGTTAGTTCCATGTGTGACGACTCTATTGGGTCTTGCTTATCCGCATGTCTGATGAGATGGAGAAAAAAAAAACTTTATATAAATCTCAGTCAGTCAGTCAGTAAGTCGGTCGGTCGGTCGGTCGAACACATGCAACTAACAAGTACTTATTTAACCTTTTCCAGATAACAAAATACTGTATATTTTACACTATTGTCTGTGGATATGTAGTAACATCTTTTAATTGCAACATTTTTTGGTCAGGTCCCCGAAAATTTGCGGTAAAGCGGGAATGAGTTTTTAACGGTCTTCAGAATTCTGACCATGTCAGCTCACCTGAAGGCACAGCAGTGGTGCTCATAGGTAAGACGAGCTGTGTTGATCTGAGAGAACTTGAAGACGGACGGGAACTGCTTGAGAGATGGAGTCTCCTCGATGACCAGTTCTTTGATATTGATGAGGCCTTCGGTGGGCAGGTAGGTGATCTTGCTGCGGGACAGGTCTCTGTGGAGGATCATTGAAAAGATCATTGTCTACTTAGAATAAGTGCTTAAAGGACACCAGAGGCATTTGCCTAACTAGAATCTCCAGAAGACATCAGATACTTTTATTTCATAAGACTCTCCAAAAGTCGCCAAAAGGCCTCTAAAATGTCTATAAAAAGAGTGGGTTTCGACCTACGAGTGCGAGTCGACCGAGTGACCTACCTTATCCCTGAACCAGTCATTTTGTTCTGCTTTATTAGAAGCCGAAAGAATGGTGTCAGAACCGTTGAAAGAACTGGAAATGAAAGGTTACGGTTTCCGACCTTCCCTGTTCAGCCTTAAGTCAGCCATTTCTTTGATTAACCCTCGCCCAGCGACTGGTTGATCCCAGTTCAAACATCTCCCTGATAACCCTAAATCAATGACCTTTTTGATTAACCCCGGGGTCAATTACCTTTCATTAAGGGAACCCCGCGCTGGTGATCTCCCCTGATGGACTCTAAGCAAAAACAGATGCCGTACAGGTGACATCCCTAATTCGCTTTTTCCCATGACACCTATGGTTTATAAAGTTTTCATGCCTTGTTTGATAGATGAAACAGTCGTTTGGTACTGAATTATTCCATCGAGGTAGTTAATTGCCATATGGACAAATCAATATTTTCATTTTCTGGGCAGTTTCATCGCCTTCAGATTATTTGCATGTCTAGATCTAGACTATATCAAAGAAATAAATTTATGTGTTCTGGGCAAAGCATATAATTATATGAAAGTAAAACATTGAAGGAGCTGGTTTTGAAACCAAAGCAAATCAGGTGAAGACACTTTTACATGTCGTATAACATGATAGAGATGAGTATTAGAAGAAAGTAGCCTAAATAATTCATGTGAAAATACGTGTCTCATAACTTGGATATCTAGCTGGTAGTTGGGACTAATGCAAGAAAGCCATGGGAAAAATAGATGTGTTATAACTTAAAATGTAGCTGACTGTTCGAACCAAACGGAATATTAATCCATGTGAAAATACATGTGACGCAACTTTGATGGGGCCGGTTGTGGGAACATTGGTACTAAATTCATGTAAAATGCATGTATGTGAGATCTTTTTGCTGAAATTAGTTGTTGGAACCGAAGCAAATAAGCCATGTGAAAAAGCATTATTTTTGTGATATAATTATGTTTGACAATTTGGTTGTTGGGAGAGAAAAAATATATTCATGTGAAAAGACTTTTGATTTGACAGTAATGGTTCAGGGGCGTAGGGTCCATGTAATCTAGGCATCTGAGATTACTTGTCGTATTTATCAAATACAAGTGAATTAATCTGAAATGTTTTACAAAATTTTTTAAACATCACGCTCATACTGTTTCACCCACAAGCCCTTTACAAGCATAGACAAAACGACAAAAACTTTCTCGCGATTAGCTAGTTTTACTCGCCGATAATCTTAAAACAGTGACACATAGATTCAGCCCTTCCATACGCACAATACATTGCATTTTAGACTGTGTCACGAAAGAGACTATAAAAAAAAGGTGGCATGTAATCTGAGGGGGATCTAGATTACCTGCTGGGGTGACATCTTTTTTTCTTTATGCGCAAGAGTGGCAAGACCTTTTCCGTGAACGATTTCCCGGGTTTTTCTCAGGGTTGCCAGATTTGGCTTCTGTCGGAGCCAAGTAACAGATTTTTGGCTTTTTTTTTTTAATAAGCACTTGGATTCCATTTAACTAACGGATTATTTGGCTCTTGTTTTTGGCTTCAAAGATTTTCAGGTCAAAATTGACTGATTTTCTATGCAAAAGGTATCTATACTTCTTTGAAATTGTATGGTATTTCAAGTGACAGGGCTGCTGTCGTAATTGGAACAATGAACATCTATTAAAGAACGATCCCAGACCTGCATACATTTAACAGTCGTACATCTTGCTCTGATGTATGCAGACAGGTTTATGACAATTATAATACCCGTGTACATCCAGCACCAAGGCAGTTCGTAGTAAATGTCTCGTCTTATGTGAAATCTTGACTCCAGTCGGGCCACAAACGGTTTCAGACAGCTGGTTGGATGGAAGTGCTAGATTACCAAAAAAAAGTCACCCTCGCTACTCCTGGTAATGGAACAGGCTATTGAAATCCTACATTGGTATGTGATAATTATACTCGTAATGAAACTGATGTAGCTACATCTATGTGAAAACACAAAAATAATGTGATAAAACACTTTGATGAAGCTGGATGTAGGAATTACTGGTAGGCCAGACCTCCATGGAATTAATACAACACAAATCGGGGTTTGCGAGGTAAATCTCCAATGAGAACTGAAGCTGCGCATAATAATTGACCAACTGATGGACGGGTATTATACAGGATTTAGACAGGCCCCAACAGCGTGATGGTGCGTTTGTGTGCAACATGGCCACAGCCACTCGTATCTGGAGAAGGGAAATCTTGAGGGAATTCCCGGAGACTGATCTTTCCATTAAGTACAGCCAACTTGTCACTCCCTCGTGCTGTAAGACCTTCACTGACCTTCTGCTGGTAAAAGTAGTGGCGAGCTGACATCTGACTTTTAAAGTATTGCGATATTTAGCTTTCATACATCAAGTGTAGGAAAACATCGATTATCTTGTGATTATGATATTCAGAACGAGCCAGGTCTGAGAACTTGTTCACTGTTGATACACTTTAGTTTACAACACTACAATACAGGTAGACCGGTCCTCAGATCGAAAGTGGATCGAAACTATTTTCGTTCGATTTTAGAGTTTACAAAAGACTTATATTGCAGACTCTTTAACCATGCAGGAGGATAAATTTCATTTCTAAGTTATTTGTTTTCTGCAGTTGAGTTACTGTAACATCGAAAATGTCAAACTGTTTAGGAACTATCGAAATAGGATCCAGATAGTACTGTATTTTCGGAGATAAAGTATTGAAATAGAGTATAGAGTACGGAGTATAAAGTACTGATGGCTCTACTCAAAAAATGGGCTCGGCCGTCGTAGAGGTCTCGTAATTTTACAGTAGTCTTGATTATTTTGAGGTTCTTCTACTTCAAGGTTAACTTCAACCTTCCTCTTTTACTTCTTCCACCCGCATATCTTTATATCCATGTGAACCCTGAACTGATTGATAACACAACAAACATCGATTCTGCACGATATCGGATTGTGTGTGTTATCATATCATTGATGATTATTCCTGTTTCTCCCCTTTTCTCTTTTCATCCTTCCTCCTCTTCTTCTTCTTCCTTCTCCTCTGTTTCTCTCAGTCATTTCCGTTCTTCTAAGTAGCTTGTCTCGCTCTCAGTACATCCAAATCGTTCAGCGATTTGGGTTCCCGTGTGTACTTTTCTGATTATTCTCTCACCTCCGAATGTCTTTCTCTCCATCTTCCCCCCCCCTCTCTCTCTCTCTCTCTCTCTCTCTCTCTTTCCCTCCCTCCTTCACCCCCCTCCTCCCCAATTTCCAACTTCGAGCAAATGCAATAATTTTAACATGAAACAGGTTGCCAAGGGACATAACCAGTAACACTGATATACAACACACTGTCGTCACAACTTACAGAAAATGGAACTCTTTAATGCCGCTGAATGCCAGATCGCCAAGGTAATGAAGATTAAAGTTGTTCTTGCAGATTCTGGAGGGAAAAATCGAAAACAATTTATAAATTAATAATCAGAATAAAGATCGCATCTGTAGTAGGAAAAAGGATATTGTCTAGCCAGTTAGGCAAAACATCTTTCGTACATTAAAGCTCTATTTTGCTCCACGTAAAGATAAAAATCCACTTGAGCAAGAAGAATGTAAGATATAGTTGGCGGGTTTTAACGTTGGATGTCGTCCTATTCAATTTTTTGTTTCCTTCGTTGGATTGTTTCTTTATGACTTAAGAGAAAGATGAGTATGAACAATAAATGAGACATTCCATATTTAACTCTCTGGCAGACCAACATCGTTTTAGAAACTGAATGCAGACAGTATAAAATAGAGGAAAGTTTGGGCAATGTGATTATGCTTGATATCTCGTCCAAGCATAGGCGGATATAGGATCCGTGGGGCTCTGAGCACGAGAGTGGTACTATACGGGGCCTCTTTTTATACCATTAGAGGGCCATAATTATGTCAAATTTCTGCAGTAGCAATTAATTAATAACAAAACTGAACGTTTATTTTCTCCAGCTCCTGCCCTCTTTCTCCTTCCTTCTCTTTTTCTTCTTCTCCTTTTCTTATATTCCTGACAGAGTTTCTCTCATTCTCTGGTGCACATGCCCACCAGCGCATGATTAAATCCGCCACTGCTTCCAATCATATTTTGCACATCTTATTGCACTGTTCTTTGTATATGTAAGTGTCCTTCAAACTGCACTAAAACGGTAATAATAAACTTAAATTAAGAGTTTCTAAACTTTATTGCAACTTTTTTGAAAGATGAGGCTTTCTCCGGCAGACAAGATGTGTCGACTGAAATGAATAAATGCACTGTTCTTTCATATTATCTTCTAATAATCGTTATCCTTCTCCGAAAAAAAAAACCAAAAAAAACTCCTAACGACGGCCATCTTCCAACAGAAATAGACCAAACAAGTAGAGATCGACGCTATGCTTAATCAATATCAAGGGGAATCTCCTTGAAGCTGTCAAGTGACGAAAGTTTTGAGATAAAAGCCATGTCTATGGTGGCTATGCTTAGCAGACCACTTAGCTCTCATAAAAGAGTGGGGTTTGGGTGGTGGGGAGGGGGGAGCGTGGAGGGATGGCTAGTTTACATATAATCAATGACCTGTCATGTCCTCAGTAGACTTGTGACGAAGTCGATACTGTATATCTGAGTATCCACGACCACCACCGTGAGGACTAACGATTTCGGTATCGTCGATAGTTCATATGAATACCGATGGCAAGGCTAGCTACCGAGGTCAGAGGTCAAAATGAGGTTTGGTGAAAAAGCCATTGTCTTTAACAAGGATGAGACTAGTTTGGTGCTGCGCGCGCACGCACGCGCACGCACACGCACACGCACACACACACACACACACACACACACACACCTGCTTTACATGTGTGGTAGCATTGGAGAAGACATTTGACATCAAGAAAATAGGTAAATTTTGCGTCTAAAATTATAAATGAAATACGGCAGTGAAGACATTGTCGATCTACTCGCTTTGAAGCAAGGTCTCTCGCTAACGGCCATAACCGAGAGTACCCAATATCGCTATCGATAGTGACTATTCTCAAATACTCGTATGTCGTGTAAGCTGATGGGCATGTAGCACTGAATCCACTTTACTCTTGCCGCTCTCAGCTGTCAAGTACACGTTCTCTGGCCACACCGGACATGGCATTGAGCTCGTCCTTGTACTAAGCCATGTATTATTTACACGACAGCATCTGGTCCTTGGGCAACGACTTACTCTGACAAACTTCATTTTGCCCCTGGGTAGTTTTACAAAGACGAGACAGTGACGGTTGAACTGTGCTTTTCAAGCTACAGCAGGTCAGCACAAAATCTAAGTCCAGAGACGACTAAATTCTTTTGAGTTTGTGAGTGTTTGTTACCTTAAGTTAAAAGTTGTTAACCCCCTTGATGCTAAGATAGACTATATTCTGCCGTCCACTTGCTACGATTGAATGCGGCGATAGAATATACGCATCGCCTTGCAGAACACTGGGCGTAGCGGTAGAATTTTGCACCCCTGTAACAGCTAGTCGTCCGGCAGGCAACGGTCATTATCCGTAACAATGGTCACGCAGTCAGCGGGAGGTTGGACAACAAGGGTGCAGCATTCAGCATTGATGCACTGATGTAATTCTTACGACGATAAGAGATCCGCTCGTTAATGCCCTTCGCATATAATTGTTAATTGAGAACTTGCGCATTAACGATCGGATCTCTTATCATCGTAAGAATTATATTAGTTCATCAGTGCTGAATGCAAACTTGTTGGCGTCCAACATGCAGAGTTAATGTAATCCTTGCGATGGTAAGAGATTCCATCGTTAATGCGCAAGCTCTCAATTATATATTATTTAAACAACATGGGGCTGAGAACCGGAGTAATAAAACGGGTAAACGGGGGTTTCGAGTACATGAGGTTCGAAGTGGTGGTTCTACAATATTTTATGAGGCTGAACTAGTGTGTCTGGCATTTTATAAGACGGGGTGCAAAAAGGAAACAAAGTTATACTGTAAAACTGGCCGGCTGCCATTTTTTTTAATATAAGAAGTAACGAGTATATATGAATACTCTAAAAGTAAGGCCGGACGTGAGTGACATTTTTACTGTCAGCTTATTCCCTTACTGCTGTTTCATGATTCTTCACGATCATTCGCATAATGCAGTCATTACTCGCCTGTATTTCACTGTTACTCTCCCAGCCACTTCACATTACGCGCCTGATATCATTCTGTTATCGTTACTCACCGGATTCTTTACTGTTACTCTCCAAGTTCCTTACTGTTACTCGCCGTTCCTTACCGTTACTCACAATGTTCGTTAAGTTCCTTATCATTTTTTGCCCCGTTCTTTTCCGTTACTCGCTGGGTTCCGTTAGCTGCTGGATTACTTACTGTTACTCTCCGGCTTTCTCACTTCTGTTACCTGTCCGATTCTTTTCGTTACTCGCTAAGTTCCTTATCATTACTTGCTTCACTTAACCTTTTCTTCGAAATGGGATCGAAATGCTTTAGTGTCCAAGTAAAAACTGCCCAATCCCATTGTTTTGCCCCAGCAACCGCTTCTTCGGTCGCAAGTAGGCGTAAGACAATGCCAACATGTTTTCACATTGAATTCAACGGCCACTGACCTCACCAAAAATAATCCCCGTTAAAACCTACCAAACCCTGGACACAAGACAGGAATTAATTGACATCACAATGATCCTTTAAATAGGTCACCACCAAGAGCGCACGTTTTTTTATGTTTTTAAATCTGGACATGCTGGGATTTTCCATTCGATAATTAAATCAAAACGCTTATCTTAAGTGTGAGTTGGAAATTCAGTGGAAGGTGATGAAACTTGTATCCACAGGATATCCTGTAAAAACTGTAAACTTAAATGTTAGGAATAAAGAGAAACGGCCAACAATAACCACACTATGTGTGACTGGAAAAAAAAAAGAGAAAATTGAATGCAAAGTTAAATTTAGAAAAAAGAAAAAAACAGCACGGTGGTATGCAGCCCACGAGGACCCTTGGACCCCGTGGATTCACCCCGATACCTTTCTGTCGGTGACTTTCGAACATTACATTTTCTTTGATCTTGTCTAAACTTCACACTTTGAACTTTAAAGGCAGTGAAAATTTTTCCTTCAGCAATCTGCAATAAGCTGTCAATAACTATTTTTGAAAGTTGGTTTTTTTTTTCATCATGATAGAAACACTATTCGAGCAGCCTTCTTTGAAAGTACCTGTATGGCAGTGGGATAAGAAAATGGCACATTATGTTATTTCGCGAAATATTTTTGAAACCAACTGTGTGGTCTTTTTTTACGAGGTCCGTCCCCATCCCATTTGGTAATTAAATGATATTCTATTGGTCATTCATCTGTCATAATCTAGCATAATTAATCACTATTAAATTGAACGGAGTTGAAAAATAGTCGATACACATCAAACAAAAATCAAAAGCACCAACTACACCACAAAGAGGAAAAGACTAGATTCGCGGTCAGGTCTAAAGGTCAAAGAACTTCGCAGAACATTGACGATGCCCTAGCATAGACTCAGATAATAGGCACGAAGTAACGTCACTAATCAGTATCATTTTTATGGCGGATTGAAATGAGACGGCGGTGGAGGAAAAGTCATGGTACTGCGTCGCTCTGTGGTCGTCAACCAGAAAGTAAAGCTTTATTGCTTCAGAACTTTAAGCTAGTCCTAAGTATTTCTCTTGTGCGCAGCTGATGGAAAGAATTAAAACAAAATATTTCAACTAGAGTCCAAAAATGACCACACTGGCACCCGCGCAGGCTATAAGATGGAAGATGGGATCGATGGATTGATGTTGTGTTCCTTTGGCCGCATAATAATCTGTCTGTAGTTTCACGGTCATTAGTATGAAAGTTAAGATAAATCATGCATGATTCACGGATAACCAGCAAACTAATACCTCTCTAACGAACCAGTATGAATGTCCACTGCATCGATAGTCACCATGATCGATTTAGAATTGTGGTAGGTTTTTAATACTGCGTGAACTTAAGAACCCCCAAGGCCTAATGACTCCAGTGCCCACGGCTTGGAAACTTAACGCGGAAAGATTCCGGTACACACCTCTGATGCCGGAAGACGCCAATATCCATGTTTAGGATACCCTTGGCGCCTACTGGCTCTGGTACCCCCAACTTCGGAATATCGGACGCCTAATGAGTTCGGTATTCATACGTTGGGAATTCTTGACCCTTTAACTCACTGAATGTATGCACATGTCCTCAACGGCGCCCCGCTCGGGGACTAACATCGATTATGAAGTCACATCCATCGGACTTGACTGAGTGCTCATGATGTACTATCCGGCACGTTCATCAAGCCAGCTCATCTCTCTACTGCTTTATGTTAAAATTATGTTAAGGACACTTCTTGGACATTAACTATGATATTTCCCTGTCGTCTGAAAAGTGACAAGTCTTCAGTGAGTAAGTGACCCTTGTAATTACAGCTCGGGAATCCAGATTCCTAATGAGTTTAGTATCTGTAGTTTGGGAACATCTGGTACCTAATAGCTCCGGTTCTGATAACCTGGGGATCTTGCACGCCTATAGCTCTGGTACCCACAGCTTTGACGCCTAATGACTCCTGTATCTATAGCCTGGGGACCTCTATAACCAAATGACCTCCTACAGCTTAAACACCACTGAATCCCGCTGTCTACAGCTTGAGAACTCCTGACATCTAATGACCCCAATACCCTCCTAGCATAAGAATCTCTGACGCCTGTTTACGATGGTGCCCAAAACTCCGGAGACTCTAACTCCAGATGACCTCAGTACCCATACCTTGACATCCCCTGATGCAAAGCTTGGGAACCTCTTAGACTTAGTGAATCCGATATCCATAGTCTGGTTAGCCCCGAAGCCTAATGGCTCTTAAGGACCTTAACGATAAATACTCACAGTCGTTTAATGACGGCTCCTGAAAAAGCGTTGTCCTCAATCTTGGTGAGCATGTTGTTTTCTACGCGTCTGTGGAAGAGAGAACAACATTAGTAAAAATAAGGCTTTGATAGAGTGGTAGTCTGTTCTCTGTTCATACTCTTGTTTATGGTGCAACAAAGGAGAAGTTCAATATGTACGCAGGTACTTACAGGATATACACTAGTTAGTATATGGCAATTTACCCCGACCAATTGCAAACCGCTTATTAGCATTTTAGGTTTTCAAAATCCCAAATATTTTTATAGTTAATTACTGAAATATTATAACGTTGTTTAATCACGTCTTCAGCTTAATCGCAAATTATTTTCATGCTCTCGTGGAGTTGCTGGCGTGCCGTATAATCCGTGATAATTTGGTGACACCAGCACCTAAGAAACAAGACGTAACGAAGGAATCAAAGGGCATGTGAAGGGCTTTGTGTCAAAACGCCCTATCCACCATCTCACTTTTTAGCTTCTTCTGCATACTTTCGGAGCGGTTGGATTTTTTTGTTTAAAAGTAAAGTTTCGCTCAATAGAATGGTATTTTTCCTACAGATTTTCACCATTGAATTTCGTCTTTCGTTAAGAACATGCTTGTAATTGGTGTTTTTTTGCCATGAGTCTTTCCCCCCACCTCTTTTTTTTTTGCAAAAAAAAAAAAAATTCCCCAAAACATTGGCATTTAAGTCGTTTTGGACGTATCGTAAAGGTCTTTCTTTTGTCCGAGCGACTCGAACAGTCTCTGCTTTTTCGTGCAGCCTTTTAGGTCACGTGTGTGGATGAATACTTACAGCATGTAGGTCTTGATCCCCTTGAACTGACCCGTCTTGATACTTTTGATCTTGTTGGCTGACAAGTCTCTGGAGATTAGAAGNGGGGGGGGGGGGGGGGGGGGGGGGGAGACAGGGATGGCAGACGAAAGAAGTAAATGAAAGCAGTTTGGTCAAATATTTTGCCTCTGCAAGAGAACTGACATGGGCTAACAGCACTTGGAGACAACGACAATGACGACGACAATGACGACGATAATGATGATGATGATGAAAAATTACGTATTAAGATAGTTAACTTCTTATAATTTGCTTTATTAAATTTAAATACTTATACTCATTGTTGACTAATGATATATAAAAAATGATGATAATGATGATGATGATGTCGAGGATGATAAAGAAGACGACAGTAATTAATGATGAGAATAAGTTTTCAAAGTATGTAACTTGTTACAGCCTAAAGCTTTCAAGAAGAGTCCTACGGCTTGAAGTAGAGTTTTACAATTTCGCTTTAAAAAATGATGGCGATGCTACCGCTACTGCTGTTAATGATGATGATGGTCGAGGTGATGGCGATGATGACTTATTCAAATTGCTGGTTTCATTTCTCTCTCTCCCTCTCTCTTTCTCTCTATCTCTCTCTCTTTCTCTTTCAATCTCTGTGTTTCTTATGCTTCAATTTCAATCTATTTTTCTCATTCCTTCTAAATTTACCCCATCACTACTTCCTTTGCATTTTTAAATTGAAACTTATTTTATAACTGCCACACACGATCTAGACTATCTTCAGTCTAATTTTCTCATGAATCAGACACAGACTGACATGACAAAAGATGATGATAACAATAGACAGACTGGGCGGACCACGGACACGAAGATCTGAATCAGTGACTTACATTTCATACATAGCATGGTTCTGAGATTTGGATCTGGTCTCGAAAGAAGAAAAATCTGGGATGGTCGTCAGAGCACTCTTTGTTATACGCCTGGGAAAGAAAGAAAACTTAGATGGAGGAAAGCTGGTTCAAAAGAGATAGAAGAATGGTGAATGGTATTCGATGCAGCGACATGTTAATCCACATGATACATTAGACTCTCCTTTAGTGCAGCCCGTATAAAATACTGTATCTAATAAATGAAAACCAAATCCAAGGCTGGGTTTGTTTGTGGGCTTGTGGATTTATTTGGTATAGAAATCCACATCATTCCGAATAGGATTCAAAGTTTGCAAGACATCCTGAAATGGCGAGGAAAGAAACGCGGTGACAGGTGTATGGTTGGCTCCAATTGGCCATTTGGAGCCTCAATTTAGAGAGATCCTCTGTGTGTAAAACTAAGGGAATGACATCATCAGTCACGCGATGGGCGAAAGGCAGGGCAAGCCTCGTTTTCACTGACTGATAAAATTATCAAGCGGCCTTCCATGGTTGCCAGCCGAGTGCATAACATCACAGCCTCTGTAACCCAAGTAGCCAAGTTGGCGTTATATATTATGCGTTCACATTCCTCTATAGACAATCACAATAATTGTCTTAAAAGAGACAGTGTGAATGATGTGGATTGATATTTAAAATTTGTTTAACAAAGCTGTAAGATCTACCCGCACACTTGCGAGTCCAATAGTAAGATTACATTATAAAAGTCAAATCACTGGACAACCGCAATTTTCTTTAATCGGAATCTCTTACTTTCTCTCGAGGAGTTGCATATAAGCGGAGCGGACTGTAAATTATCATGATTGGTGCCACTTCCATGACGTAACAGTGTGGTAAGAGTGAAGGATCACGCCACTGTCGAGATAGACGAGATGACTGAATAAGGGATGGGGAGGGGGAAGGGAAGGGGTGGGGGGATATATGAGTCTAGCAGGATATCCTTCTTTACCTCGATACTCAGCAATTTCGATATCGGTATCACAACTTCAGCTCTCAAGTTTCGATACCATTTCGATTCTTTTCATATAAAACGACAGGTTGTCTGTCTATGACTGTCCCAAAGATAGTAAAAGACTCCAAAGGAATCCACCAGGAGCAATCAAAATGTCTACCACTACTCAGAGACGAAATGAAATAAGAGCTTTTGATACCTAGATCATAAAGGGTGGGTGTCGCAAACCTCAAAATCCAGGAGTCGGCTCACCACTTCAATCAACAAGCGGAGAGGCAGGCACAGTTTTTCGACAGACACCCCGGTAGCTATCCGTCGAAAGGACTTTAGGGCCTAAGGGACTCCGTGGGAGTATTCAGAGCAGGTCAAGAGTTTCCTTTAGAGTAAGAATGAGACCGAGCTCTCTCTGTCTCTCTCTGTCTCTCGCCCTCTCTCTTTCTCTTTGTGCGTCTCTCTTTTCTCTCCGCACAAACAAACCACAAGAATACTTCCTGCAGGGAGGGTGGCCAAAGTAAAAAGGACAGATGAGTGGACAGATAAGAAACTCCCTATGCTCGTGTCCTTGAATTTTATTATCTTTTTCTTTACTCAGCCTTGTTTTTCTTTCGCCTCATCTACCCTTGTCCCCATAACCCTCGGCCGAGTGGGATCCTGTCTTTCTATACACAATATTGCACTCACGGTCGCCCCATTAATCTCCAGCCACTGAACTCGCCTGCATTAATTTCTTCTTGAGCGCCTATTGGTTTGAAGAATGCCTGTTGCAGCGTGTNGGGGGAGGAGGTTTCTCTGTTCTATCTCCAAAAAAAGAGCAGTCTGAGGTCCACTGTTCGCCCCCACCCCTCTGCCCTACACCTCAGGTGTTTTGAGCCACAACTGTCCTCTTATATATTCCTCCCTCCCCCTTTTAGTATATCACTACTGGATGAGTGCCCCTCCCATGTGCAACGTCCCACTCACTTAGTGCCTTCTTTGTAATACCTAAGACTACAATAGGTCCAGTCGAATAGATATAATACAAAAGAACCTCGAAAAAGTTCTAACAAAATGTTTCTCAACGGTTTTAAGGTTCAAGTGGATGTGGTGAGCAACAAACAAAATGTCTACTTAAGTCTGAAATCCGGAAGTGTGTTAAAACTAGGTCAAATCCAAGATGGCCACCGCCGGCCCAGAAAATGCACTTGGCAGTTGTAGTTGTCGTTAGAAGTTTTCTGGGGAACGGGTGTCTTTATTTTTCTTTCATATTATATCAACCCGATTAATACAGATGGGTAAGACGCCGATTTCTTAGATAAACCGCCAAAGTTAGAGACCTCGGTCTTTGACAAATTTTGTTTGGATTATGATCCTACCTCTCCCCCCCTCTCTCTCTCTCTCTCTCTCTCTCTCTCTCTCTCTCTCTCTCTCTCTCTCTCTCCTTCCTTTTGTTTTTAATGAACCCAAAAGTAATGCATTTGCCAGCCAATAAAAGCCAATGTTTCAGATAGCATCGGCCAATCAAATCCATCCATATTTAGATTCGCTAGATCTAATATCATAAGGTAGTTTGATTATAATTCCATTCCTACTTCCTAGATTATATCAATTTATTCATTACCGTCATATTCTGTTAAGCGCGCTCTAAGCATGATACATGCCGTATTGAGTCCAATAAAGGGCTAAATGCACCTAAGGATGGCCACTAACCTTATCACTAATATTGCCTGTTCTCTGATCTCAGTAATGAGACTTTACCTGTCATTCGTAATAACCTTCAAAGCAACTATCCGCCAGCAAAAATCGCCAAATAAGAGTGGACATTCTTTTTTTTCAAAGAATTTTCCATGTTGTTTTTTTTTGTTGTTGTTGTTGCAAGAGCTCAATCGTTAAACAATAGTCCAGGAAGGAATGTTCTAAACAGCGGAGTGG
Source organism: Ellobium chinense (assembly GCA_033807755.1). Classification (NCBI taxonomy): domain Eukaryota; kingdom Metazoa; phylum Mollusca; class Gastropoda; order Ellobiida; family Ellobiidae; genus Ellobium; species Ellobium chinense. The sequence continues at coordinate 226,287 of JAWQUT010000134.1, read as the reverse complement.
TGGGTCTAGTCAGATAACGATTACACCAGACATTTATGTTTAGAGACAAATGAAATTTAATAATGATGAAAGAAAGCCAAATGACTGATACAGTTTAAAACATATTCAAACATGGTTGCAATCGTCCAGCCGTTTGATAGATTAGGGCTTGGTGCAATTTTTTCCAGATTGTGTGTGTGTGTGTATGCG
>JAWQUT010000134.1:163121-210273 GCA_033807755.1 Ellobium chinense | reverse complement strand
CAAACTCCGTTAACCACGCCTCTGCACGTTAGGCCTAGATCCATTTATCTCACCAGTCTCCCGAAGTCTTATCTCATAAATCTAAAAAAAAAACAAACTAATCGCAGCTGCTCTGAAATACTATGTGACTAACTAAAAGGAGTTGCTATTACCCGTGTCGTCTGGAAAATGTTGCTATTACGCAAACGTTGCGAATGGGCGGATTGCATTTAAACAACGTTGACTGTAGCAGTCTAACTAGGTCATCTTCTACCAGTTGTAATTTACACAGATTATTCCTCACTGACCTATCACTAGCGACCGGCTTTCAGACATGGCGGCCATGACGTCACTCAGAGGCCATACAAAGGGGCGAAGGGTGTTAGCGGGAATCCCCGAAAGAGATCATCGGCTGACGCGCTGATAATGTGATAAATCCATCATCGGATTCACCAAGTTTTTCAATTATCATAGTCTAGTGTATGTAGAAGTCAGACGGAAGGAATCAAATGTTAGACATGTTACACATCCATGTGAGTGAACAGAACCTCACTAACTCGACTTCTTTGTGGCCCAGTCTATAACTTCAAGCTTTTGATGTGTTTAGATTGCGAGCACAATTTTCTGTAATATTTTTTTAAAAAGGTACTCCTGACCAAAGCATTATCTTTACAACGAGTATTTGGGGTGTTCAAGTGCATGAGGTTTGAAGTCCCGATTTCAAAGTGTAGTAGTTTAGAATCCACCCAATGATGTACAAAGTATATATATCTTTTTTTGGATGGGGATGAGGATGGGTACGTCAAGTAATTAGAGGGCTGAATTTTTATATGTGTCATCAATAAGATCGTATTTTCCGGTTACACATTTCATGGAAATGTACAATACTCTGATATCTGCAAACATTTACATGAACCAGAAGTTGCGATTAAGCGGATTCTATTGTATGTTTATTATTCGAGAACTTGCACATAAACGACGGTATTTCTCACCATCGTAAGAATTACATTAATTCTGCATGTTAAACACTACTAAGGATTATGTACTTTTTACGAAGTGTAAGCGATCCCATTGTTAATGCCCCAAGTTCTCAATGGACACCTTAAAAGATACCTGCTCGGGGGAAATTGAAACAGCACACAGGAAATACAGTGGTGGAGAAGCTTCTAATGGGGCAAACTCATTTTCATCAAATTATTTTACCCTGTCTTAAAAGTTTTAGAAGGCGGCACCAAAAAGCCTGCTCCCTAAAAATGTTATTCCATCAGACGCCAATCCTCAATTTTATAATTCTTCTAGATGTACTGATCATTCAACCGTGTATATCAGTTTCAAGATGGCCGCAAAAGAAGTCTGGTGTACGTTTGTGTCACTTCCGGTGCATTCTGGTCCACATCAAATCTTGAATGCCAGCTGCCAGTCGAATTCTTGGGCCATTCAGACATTTTCCACGCATTTGAATTCGTGGGGTTGGCCTGATGTGGAGCATTTAAAACGCTCGTCGGGCACAGTGTGCCTTGCCAGTGTGTTCTGAGTATAAAGACAGAATATTTTCCACTTCAGCATCTTCGCTTAAGAAAGCATATTTTACAATGTCTCTGTATATAGTTAATATGGTCCTTGAGAATGTCTTCTTTGATGGATAATAACATGATATTATCCAATGTCTCCATTGATGGATAATAAAATGATTTTTTTCCAATGTCTCCATTGATGGAAAAACATGGTATTTTTCAATGTCTCCCTTTATGGACAACATGGTACTTCCCACAGTCTACTGTGACGGCTAATATGGTTTTTTTTTCCCAGTGTCTCGGTTGAGGGTTAACACGATACCTTCCAAAGCCTCTTTTGGTGGATAATAGGGTATTTTTCCATGTTTCTGTTGATGAATAAGTATTTTCTAATGTCATCGTGGATGGATAATGTGATGCTTTCCTATGTCTCCACTGATGAATAATATTGTACTTTTGTCTCCGTTGAAAGACAAAATACTTCGCAGTGTCTCCCTCCTCATATCTTTCACTAAAAAACACAAAGGACATTGCCTCGCTTTACTCTTTCCAACTGCTCAGGTCATATAATTATAATAATATATAATATTATAACCTACAGATTTCACATATTAAACGTCGTCAGATACTGGGATTAATGCTTAGAAGTGAACTGATGGTTGGCTGGGTTTTCGTGGGATTTATTGGCACCTTGAGTTGTCTTTAACTAAAGGACAAAGGATATCGCATCGCCGTACTCTTTCGCAACCATATACTGTAAATAGGTAACCTCCAGATTTCATACAGTAAACTTCGCCAGTTCATGGGATCAATGCTAAGAGGTAAACTGACAGTTGGCTGGTTTTTGGCGGCATTTACTAGCTCCTAGAGCGGTTACCTTTGTAGGAGACATCCAAATACCCCTCTTCCNTCCCCCCTCCCCCCCCCCCCCCCCACACACACACACACTCAAACAATCTCACTGGATAAAGAACATCACAGAATAATGATAATGAATTTCACCCCACAACTCCCTAGTATGTGAAATGAAGAGAAAGTAAAACCTGGTCTGAGACTATGGGGTCAAGACATGTAGGACATAAAACCCGCCGAAGCCCTACATATCCACCCTGTAGAGAAAGCTGACAACATTATTAACAGTGACAGCCAAAGAATGAATACGTCCCCTTTAGTCTCTTACAAAATGAACACTCTTAAAAAGTTCGTTCAGTAAACCGGGCACAAGGGGAGATTTTGGTTCTGATGTGCTTTGCCCATGAGACTGACAAAATTGTTCCTGTGCTGCGGAATTGGTCTAAATCAGACTTAAGCCATTCTTTAAAGTAACCGGGATCATGTTGTTAACGAGATCAAGACCCATGTTGACATGTTACAAAACAAAAACAAAAACAAAAAAATGTCAAAATCGTGAAAACTTGTCCTATCCCCTAATTACTCGGTGCGTTCTAAAGTGAAAAGTTTGTCTCCGCCAAGAGAAAACCGCGAGCGGCAAAAAGTAGCTAATGGCCCAGTACAGAGGCTATTTTTTATCTTGACATTCTGATGCAGGTTTCGGGCACCTATTAGAAGGCCAAATCACTCATTTGTACACCCTAATTAATCCGCTAATATAATATATCTTTTTCGGGGCGCTACCAGTCAATGTCGGTATGTAGAAATCTGTAAAGAAGACCTGTGATTTAGATAAAGCAATTAATCGTACAGTTTCAGGTTCAAATTGAACCTTATAAATATAAAAATAAAGTGTGTAGGTCTATGTATTTAGCACGCGCTCAACCCTGCCCATTGAAAATTTGAGGACCATATATCAGAATTCGAGATCACTGTTTTTGGAAGAGATTTGTGAAAAGTTTTGGGGGTTGACCCTCTGCTTTTCTTCCCCTTAAAAGACCGGGCAAAAGAAGTACTTTAATCTCCATGAGCGAAATCTTCCCAAAACACAGTAGCATTAATTTGTAGAATAACACATTTTGTTTATATGGCAGAAAGAAGAAAAAAAACAATTGGTGCCAGTGACCTGCTGGGGGCTGGATAATTAATTAAGTCTCCCTAGAGTACTGTCCACGCAGTACATAAAATACTCAAGTCTCCTAAATGTTCCAAATAGTGAGGGTCTTGAAAGACTGAAGTAATCAATGCGTACATCTTAACTCTGATAAGAACGTGTAGAACAACCCCTGGCAAAGTATTCTCCCCATTATGACAAAATAGTTGACATCACCTGACTAACATGGCAGTCATAATTTAGAATTGTAGAATTGCATAGCTACAAAATATGTCTTGGAGATATACATATGTATTTTCTTCTCCATCCACCCTCCTCCCACCGCCTGCATTTGCATTTCCAAGAATATCACTGCTCCCTGCGAGCGTTCTGGTGGGAATTCAACGTGACCTAGCCTCTGTCGTATGCACACATTTTGTTTATTTTTGGCCCTCTTGCTTGCCACTTCGCAACCACTCATACTGGATGGCATTGATTTTGACTTCCGTGTTTCAACATCAGGTAGTCAGGCACAGATTCCACTGCGAAAACTGAACATCATGAGATAAACTGAATTTGTCAATAATGTAATATCTCTTGTTCTATCAAACAGACCTTCAGAATCTGTGCCATAACCCTTCCCGTATCCCGAAGACAGGGCGTCTTAAAAGATCAGGGATGTAACGAGTGCCCAGATTGGGCAATGTTCTATTCAAGGCACGATCCGGGGCCATTTAGGGGCCATTATTACCGCCAACTCGGTGAGCCTCCTCGTGCAATCGATTGGCTATTTCCACTAATGAAATCTGGCCAAACTGGACGCGGACTCGCCATGCACGGAAGAAGGTAAAGTTATTACGTGCCCGTTTGTCATTTAGCACAGCCTTGGAAGATCTCGTACAGCCACTTAGACTGCAGTATTGGCAACAATCACAAAATGTCACTAACCCCCATGTCGGGTCAGTGTCTTAAGGCTGCTAGACAGGAAGGCTCATAGGGTCAGAGGTGGGGGCCCAAAACAAAGGTGAAGAAAACTGGGATGTTGAGAACAGGAAACAGATATGAGGGTAGAGATCCCCAGCAATGATTCTGCAGGGAGGTTGGGTAGAGGAAGAGGGGTCTAACGAGATTGTTACGGCCCTGCTGCCCGTGTTCTTTGGAGGATGAGCAGTAACAGAATTGTATTCAGTGTCTGAGGACTTTGTACAGCTTTGAGGAATTTACTTCAGAAAATGCTGAAAATTTCAAGACAAACGAACAGCCTTAGGCCATAATATCCAAGTGCATCGAAGAGTTGTCCTTTGAAAATGATTAATTCCCCTGAGGGTCTCAAATTCTGGTGAGACTGCAGGTTTCGTTATCTCACTAGTCTACCTTTAAAGGATGGGATGCATCGAAGAATTACAAACTGTTTAACTCCCTTGTGCGCCACGAGTCTGCGGCGAGTTTGAAAGGAAGTTAACTCGGTGCCTTGTGCAGTCAGAGCGCATCGGAGGTTTAGAATCTTGCGCGTCTCTAAGGTTCGGCGAGAAGGAGGGTTGGTTAATTCACTTAAGCACTCTGCCTGTATCCTGAGGTACATGTTCCCGGCTGGATTTTGGAGGCTTGACTTGTTCAAAGCCATAGACTATACAGGCAAACGACGAGATTCTTTTCAGCAAAAGATGATGGAATATGTCTCTTCATCTACGACCGGGGATGAGGGTGGATGTACTTCTAACATCATAGGTTGGCTTTGACAGCTCTTTATACTCAAGCATATATGTAACTCTCTCTCTATATGGGCGAGCAGACAGATATATGTCGATGCTCGTCAAATTTTCCCAAGAGGCCAGACGCATGAAGAAAAAAAAAAGGGGGGGGGGAGCAGATTTCCGTGATTTTTGAAGTCTAATGGTTACAGCAAAACCCCTTGTTCACCTGGTCTCCAAAATACACATTAATTCCAAAGCGATTGCGGATGTATTGATTTTCATCAGCCTTTAAGTGGGTTTACGAAGGTCAAGAATACAAAAGACGTGAGGAACTTAAAGAAATATGAAATACGTGATTAAGGTTGCACAGCGAAAAAAAAATACTACATCATAATTATGTAGAAAGCCACATGACGGGAGTATTGTGCATGCATTTGTTTCGTTTCATATACCTTCATAATAAGTTCTACACACGTGATGCTCTATTTCCAAATTTACGAAACAAACTAACGCCAAATAGTTCCGTTTTTTCATTGTCTCATTTGCTCACTAATGGATTGGATAAATATCGCTTTCCTTTTCAAAGACCTTGCTAATGCAAAATACCAGGTAAAAGTAATACTACTGTTAACTGTTAAAATTTGGGATTTCTCCCATTGTCACCAATATGAGTCAGAGAGAAGAATGTCCGAATCCGGAATCGGAAAGATTTAGATGTGCTCGTGACGTCCGGCAAGACGCATCAATAGAGGACCAGGCGTTGTCATGATGATTATAAACGAAGTTATTCTGGGTTTTGGCAAAATCGCATTGTGAGAACGCCAGACTTGAACTGCGGGGGAGGAACTGGAGTGAACTAATGAGAAACTCCATGAAAAGAGGTCAGCTCGTCTTGCTTTGTGTCCACTCTCATACCACAGTCAGTCCTGTTTACTTGCAATCCGCTGAATCGCAAGTTTCCGCTTAATATTGACTTTTTTTTTTCTTAAGATAATACAAAACCGTATTTTTTATACATAAAAAACACTAGATAATCGTAATTTGTTTTAATACGAACGTTATCTGTGGCTTTCCAGAAGCTGCGATCATGCAGTTATGCAACCGGCTGTATTATCCTAAGATGTCTCAGGAAACAATGTAAAGGCCTGAAATTTGACAGTTTTCGCCATCACAGACAACTATATTAATAGCAAGTTAATGGTTATTCATATTCTTATGACTGGGTCGTTCCAAGAAGGTACAAAAAGGTGAGGAGAGAATAGAAAATTGGTGAACAAAGTATGGTAATACTAATACTGATCGTGATGTCGGCGGTTGGGGGTTATGACGACGATGGTGGTGGTGTTGGTGGTGGTGCTTTGCTTCTGCTGCTACAATATTTTATTTGCTTATGGTTTGGTGGCCTTGGTGATTGCAGTGGTGGGAGTAGTGGTGAAGCTGCTGCTTTGTGCTGCTGTCGATAATGGTGGTGGTAATGTTAATGCTATTGCTGGTAGCACTGATGTGCTGGCGGCAGCAGTGGTAGTGGTGATGGTGGTGAGGGTTGTGATCGCGGCGTTGGCTGTGCAGCTGCAATGTGTAGCTGCTGGTGTTGTGTTACTGCTGCTGCTGATGCTGCTGCTGTTGCTGTTGCTGTTGTTGTCAGTAGCAGCGGCAATAACAGTGGTAATGTTGGTGGTTGCGGTAATCGTGCATTATGCTGACAGCAAAGGCGGTTGTAATAGTGGTAGCGAGGGCACAGCGAGATGGTTTTGGTGATGCAGAAGTAGTAGCTGTGATGCTGGTGGTGAAGGTGATCGTGGTGGTTGGTGGGTGGGTGGTGGTGGCAGAGGCGAACCTGATGTTCCTACTGATGTAATGAACATAACGTCACATTCATTCCACATTCGCTGAGCTCTCTGAATTTCTTGTTTAAAGCAAAACAATGAAGCAGAAATGCTGTAGCTTGTAAAATTGGGATATGTTAACAAATCAAACCTTTACATGTTTTTAACAGGAAAAGGAAGATAAATGGAAGATCATGGTAATGTAAACAAATCATATCATCAAAATACTGACTGAGGGAAATGTGGAATAAGCCTGACGATAACGTGAATAATGTGGAGATCCTGAATCTGTCCATGGAACAAAGCCAAAAAAGCCAACAAACAAAAAAAACCACTAGACTAGTTACACTATACATAAGCCTGACGTTGGCAGTGCAAAACAAATTTTTAAAAAAGGTGAATAATGTTCTACTCGCGCAAAAACCTGCGTGAATTGAAGCATCGTAAATTATGTACGGGGAAAACTCCATTTCCCTGGTGAACGCTTCAAAGAATCATTTAATTAAAGTACTCGCTCGCAAGTGTAATGACTACGAAAAATGCGAAATGGGTGCAGCTTCCTGCGTGATAAACATCATTACCAGTAAATATGGTCTATGTGTGTAGGGTGTCAGTTTGGTTTCCTTTGATCTTTCGCTGCTGTAGGTTGTATACGAGTCATGCTTTTTGGTTATATAGAGTGTACTACTCTCTAACTTTTACAGCAGATGCAAGTTAAGATAAGTTATAATAGGATAGGATAAGATAAGCTGTTCATCATCGAAACGACATTTTTTTTTTTTCAGGACAGATGGTGCACTTTGTCCAATTTCCAACAATCTTCAGTCTAAGCCATTTCATAAATAAATGTGCATCTTCTCAATACCCTGCACTCTATCCCTCCACTCCCCCTCCTCCACCACGGCCATGCCACCAATGAAAAAAGATCACATTGTTACCACTGTTCAGCGCAAGACTGCCTGAAGTGCTATTTTTACTACACTGTCTGTTAAATAATTATTGTATGGGCTTCGAGTATATCGCATCTAAATCTATTTTTTCTCATGAAACATATAATCTTAATCACTCAATATTGTTTATCTCAAAACTCTCTACGAGCGAATTTATCGCTGTACAAAATCACAGGCTGTTTTATGCAAAAATCAATACACCGCTCTGCTTCAGGAAGACAATAATTTTCCCTATAACATTTGTCTACGTTTTATCTCATCTTTGCACCAAACATGTCCTGTTTACCTCGCAGCCCCTCAAAAGTAGCCTTGTGTTCTGAAACGAATATACATCTGCGGTATCCGATTCAGAGGGTAATTTAAGCCTTGTAGTATCGAACTTGCCCTGGTTAAGTTTGCAAAATTTATAAAAATTGTTCTACAAAAATTTCAGATGGGAATAAATATACTATTATGAATGGAAGTAAGAATAACTGCTGGGAATGAAGGGAGACTTGTGTGAGTGAATGGTCTGTGTATAGATTGTACTGCGTAAATTGTAATAATAATGTCATGATGGTTTATAATCTGTTTATGTTCCGTCAATGTATCGAAGGCCTAAGTTGTGGTCTGGGCATAATTTGAATACAATTGTTAAACTCTGGTAGCTGTAGATATTGAAAGTACAATCATTTCCGAGGTAAATGTATTTTGATGGGCAAATGGATCAAATCTGAGTTTTTGTAGGACAGATTAAATTACTGCTAGAGTCTCCAATTGATCTTGGCAGCGACTTTATGCGAATTTTTGCCAATACACCGGGTTGGGGAAAACGGGAGGGACCCGCTGAACTCCAATTACTCCAAATAAATTTATCTTCAGCCTGAGTAATGCAAAGTTTAAGAAAAAGTCACCCGATGAACATGCATACAATAATCCGTTATATATAGTCAATAACTTGAACAAAAAGGAGAAAAAAGATTCAAGTCTCACAGCGACTAGTTGCAAAAAGACATAATTATCATACTTACAAAATCCTGAGCTCATCCAAGCCATCAAAAGCACCAGGTTCCATCGTTTTAAGGCGGGTGAAATTCCTGAGATATCTGCAAAAGAAATAACAAAGCAAAAAAAAAATATTGGTAAACATGTCTATTGATTGATTCGCTCATCATCAAAAATGAAAACAAGCGAGACCATACTGAGATAGAAACTCTGAAACGATTTAACGGCCTTGTCAGGAGAACTTCAGAGCTCACCCTACCTGACCCCTTTTTCCTATACATAAAACTATCTGGAGGCTTTTGTCATGATCAGGCAGGATAGAGCAGATGTCATCAAGAAACTAGGGGAAAAGACTAAGGGAGAAAGAAGAGAAGGTCTGGGGCAGCAACTTTGCAGTAAGGCACATGAAGGACACGGGTATAGTGAAAAGAAATGGAAGAAACTGTAGGCTTGCTGGAAGGAACACAGCCTTCGTCAATCAGATGACAACAGGCACAATAGTTTTAAGCAAGAGGTCTTTAAGGTTTGTGACACCTATTAGAAGGGCAAATCACTGATTGTGCACAACCCAATTAATCTGCTAATATATAAAATCCCCCTTTTTTGGGGACCTGCCAGCCAGTGTTTGGGTGTAGAAACCTGTAAAATGACCTGTGATCTAACTAAAGCATCCAATTTTAAAGCTCCAGGTACAATTTGAGCCTTCTAGATAAAAAAATAAAATGTGTAGGCCTATGTATTCGCACGCGGTCAAAACCAGCCAAATGAAAAATAGGGGACGAAATCAGAATTTGAGGTGATCTTTTTCAGAAGACATCTGTGAAAAATTTTGGGCGTTGACCCCCCTTTTTCTTTGCGTTAAAAGATTGGGCAAAAGAAGTACTTTAACCTCCCCCAAATCACAGTGGTATATTTGGAATAACACAAAATGTTAATAGGGCCAAAAGAAGAAAAAACAATAGGTGTCAAAGACCTTAAGGGCGCCTGCTGGTGAGGGAATCGGAGCAAGTATGGACATGTCCTGGACGCAGTGATGATGCTTCCAGCAACAAGGAAAAAGTAGAGTACAGTATTGTACCATGATTATGGGGAGATAATAACAGCTACTTTCTATCTCACGCTCATTCAAGAGGACTTCTCGGAACAAGACAAGTCGACTTAACTTGCCCGTAGGTCCTCGGAAGCATGAAGAAAATTAGCAGTTAAATGGGTCTCAAGTTTCAAGCGTATATTATACGGTCTTCATTTATCTGAAAAATGCTGGGATAACGCGGAAGGTTGCGATCAGTGAATACCATTAAACCACGACGCCTTCACTTGGAGAGGATGAAAATATACTCCACATGATAACTAAGGGAGGAGACCCTGAAGGACTGTGTCTTTGAAAACAAAGAGTTTGNAAGAGTTTGTGATTTCTGTACCTCCCCCCTTCCCCCTTTCTATTCTCACTTCTTGCTCTACCCAGAACTTCATAATTTACATAATTTACCACTGACTATTACCTCGTAGTTTAAGGTCAGTGAATTACTGAATGCACCCTGTCTCAGCAAACAACTTGTTTTTCTCACAAGCTCCTCCCCGACTTAACACAGTATCCCTTTTAACGCTTCTGAATCTGTCTACGCTATAGCTGCATATCCCTCTAGACACTGCAATCTAGACAGCCTGTTTTAAGCTCTCATTTTCTGTATTAGGTCTATCCGCCTCTTGCCGCTGTTTTTTCTCATATGCAATGCCACCTGTAAATTTAAGCTCTTTTCCCAGTTTCCGTTTTGTCTTCATCATCATCAGTTTTTTTTTTATTTTTTGAAAGGCAGCGTGGTCGAATGGTTATGGATTGAACTCAAGATCTAAAGTCTTGGGTTCGATTCCCTCGGGAAAGCATTTCTTTCACGTTTTCCTACTTCCACCCATCTGAAAAATATGAGCCTGACCACAGGCAGTGAAAGGTGTCGTCAGAATTCTAGTGATCAATGCCTGTAAATTGCAGCAGCATTGTTTGCTCCTAGGGAATTCAGAAAGTTCTAGAGTGATCTGGTCTCCTAGGTGATATAAAGTCGCGTGAGCAGGCATTAGCCTGAATCCAAGACTTCTATAAATCTTATCAGTATTATTATCGTCATTTCTTTGTATTCAATCACCCCCATTCATTGACGTCTCTTCATACTATCCGAAGTACATGTGTTTTAACGTTTTGGTTCTACATGACTCTCTCAATCTTAAATGATTCTTCCTCAAGTCCAGGTTCTTGACTTGTAGAGCATGTAAAGAAATTCTTCTGTTTGTGACCGGAGGACTTCCATTACTTACCACTAAACCTAACACTCACATTATCGACTTCATTGTTTATCTACAGACTCCATTATTTCTCATCCTACCCTGTACACAAGTCTGATGTCCTCCCGTCAATCTCAAGTTAAAAGCTGTTATGTTTTCAGGGTTCTGGCCATTGATTTTCTGGTCTTCAAAATAAGAAAATATAATAGTAATAGAGCCAGACATTTTCAAGTAAGAAAGGGACGCAACCGGGTGTTGACGATCACAGATTGAGCTTATTTAGGTCACACGTTCGTATTGTGTGAAGCCATCAAACAAACAGGGGAGAAAATTTCACATAATGTCATTTGTCAATTTGAAACCTAGTCTATGTTGTCACGTAGAAAAAAAATAGGAAAAAGCGACACATTTTGCTTCGTCAATACAACATTAAGAGAAGGAAAAAAAAACAACTGTCTTCTCCAGAACTACAAGTTAGTTTTCAAATCTCGCTTCTTAGTGTCTGGTTCCTCTTTGGCAGGTAATATGCCGACTGGCACAAGCAATCAGGGACTTTTACTGTCAGTTGTCCTGCTCAACATATCTCAGATACTGTGTGTGCAACCCATTCAAGCTTATTGGTCCATCGAGAGTTTCAACTGGTTACCAAATGCTCTGGCTGCTGTCTTCTCACTATATGTGACATGAATTTTGCTTCTCTTCTCTTCCCTGCTCTAAGTCATAAGGTGTATCTGGTAAGCCATGACAATTTTAATAGGCTAGACTAGTAAGGGTGAAAAAGTTGGCAATATCCCACTGCACTTTAACGTAGCTCTGGCTGTTGTCAAGTACAGTGCATAGACATGCTCGAGCCAGACAGTGAAAACACGAGACTGTGTTCAAGGAATCAGAACATGGACATCTCGTCACGTTACTGTCAGCCAAGAATTGAGGGCATACCCAATACCCATGACTGGGCGTAGCGTGCATATTTTGATTCTGGTGTTGGCAAGGGGAATGAATGAATGAATGAATGAATGAATGAATGAATGAATGAATGAATGACTGACTGAATGAATGAATGAATGAATGAATGAATGAATGAATGAATGAATGAATGAATGAATGAATGAATGAGAACCCAGGAAAGTTTTCGATATTCTAAGTCAAGTACGATGCCTTTCATAGACTGTGGCTGTTATCTACTTACCGAACAACCAGACATGACGATATCTGCTAATACTGTTCATCAAGATAGTAATGGTGTTATCACACGTGCGTCTCTGGCAGGGAAATAACATTATTTCTACCCCAGCCGGGTATTGGAAGGTTGTTAATGTTCTTCATGGACAAAGCTCAGAATAGATTCTGATCCTTTTATGTTCCACTAACCTAAGCGACCTTTGCTGGTGAGCAGTACTTAGTGCCTAGTCCTACAGTCAGTACTCATAGTGAAGGGAACTCTCTCATGGGAGGTGAGCCAGAGTAAGTATGATAATCTCATGACGCAACCTAGATTACATTAATTTGTTCAATGTAAGCAGAAAAAGTCGCTATGCTACAGTGCAACGACAAAACGTTGTTATAATTATGTAACCAAATAACGATTATACAGTTTTTTTATAGTCGCGCATTTCATCTTTAATAGTGTACAGGTTTATCGCTAAACTTTTTCTTTAGGCAAACAGTATAATCCTCATGAGATCTGCCACTCTCGAATAATCACTCTCTAGACTAATCCAAGTAAATCAGATCCCTCAATAACATTCTCAGCTTCTTGGAAACTAGATAACATCTATATATCTTTCTACTTTCTCGATAGATGATAAACCTGTCATATTTCATGGGTTCATAATCAGCTTTAACATTTTTACTGAGCTCTCATGACACTGGAACTTCCTACTGTCATTGCAATTCTTTTCCGTCTAGTTCATTATCAGAGTTCAAGTTGAGTTTATTAGGCATTATGCCAATTCACAAATTTGCCAACAATTACTATAAACAATAATACTCTCCTTTTTACATAGTCTCATGCTCTTATTCATACACTTCCTATCGCTCATTTGCACGTGGTTTACTTGCGGTTCATGCGTTCTCGTCTTTCTTTCTCTCTCTCAGTCGCTCGGTCTCTCTTTCGCTCACACAACCACCTCCTTACAAAAAAGGGTTATCACACACACTTACACACACACACACACTTACACACACACACACACACACACAAACACACAAAAACACACATACACATACACGCGCGCATATTCGCCAAGGAGCAAGTGTCTCGGGTCAGAGGTGAGCTTGGGTTCCAGCCCCCGTATACCAATATTGGTACACTAGGCTGTGCCCCCGTTCCCTGATCGGAGACACACACCCCCTCTCATGAGTGGAGTAACATATTACAGTGTAAGACACGATTATCTTACCCTTGACTCTGAATTCATGTACCCGTGCACATCACGAGTCGACTGATGAATGGCAAGTAAAAGTCTTAATCTGAAGTATCTCTCCCAAGGAGCAGTGTAAACCAGAGGGTCGGGTTCACAAACTTCAGACCCCGTGGTCTTTTGGATTGTAATGTAAGAACGATCTACCAGCTGCTCAGACCTGCGACTTTAATGAAAAATTTCTTCTATGGTCAAGCTAAACCACCTTTTATTTGAAACTGAAAAACAAAAGAGAACAGGCACACATGAAAACATATACACAGATATACTTACATCTCACTGAGAGACGGGTACCTGGCGAAGGAGCGGGCAGTCAGGGTCTGGATAGGCGAGTTGCTGATCAGCCTGAAAGAAATAGTAGAAACGAGACAAGTTAACCAACAGTGGTTGTGGTGGTAATAGTAGTGATGGTAGGTTTTTGACTGTTCTTGTTCTCGTTCCTGGTGTTAGTGCCGCAGCTTGTTGTTGTTGTTGTTGTTGTTGTTTTTGTTGTTGTTGTTGTTGTTTTTGTTGTTGTTGTTGTTGTTGTTTTTGTAGTTGTTGTTGTTTTGATGGTGGCTGTCAATCGTCAAAGCTGCAAAACAGGTCAACTAAAGCTATTGTTCTTCAGGTTGATTTTCAGATTGCTCTTTTTGCATTACTGTTGTGATTGCCATCGATATGGCACATAATCATCACAGTGTTGATACTGTTGTTGTTGTTGTTGTTGCTGTTATTGTTGATGATGATGATGATGATGATGATGATGATGATGATGATGATGATGATGATGATGACGCTGCTGATGATGATGATGCTGTTGTTATTGTTGTTATCTGTCATAACTGTTTTCCCTTTATTTCAGATGAAAATGATGATGATAGTGACAATGATTATGACGACGACGACGACGACCATGACAACGACGATATGTATGATGAAGTTGAAGAGGGCGTCGAGACAGACGAGCGGCACAGACAACATGCGCCTATACACACAAGACTGCCGTTCGAAAAACGCGGACAAAGAAATAACACAAAGTCTTCGCTGACACGAAAATAAACACAAAAGACTTTTTACACTAAAACGCCTCTGTTGTTCCATTAAGGCGAAAAAAATAATCAGCAGAGACAAGAACACCCTAGTAACAACATTTTCACGGCCAAGAAATTACATAATGTGGTAAAGAACTGGCCGTAATTTGTTTGGGCTGAGCCCCCACAGTGCCAGAGACCCTTGGGAAAGCTGTGCCGCATCGGTAGCTGCGGTCCCCTCGCTTCTGGGATGTACAGGGTGTGAAATGAATCCAGGACGAATGTTTTTCGAGTCGATTTTTACTCTGGCGGGATGCAAGGCCTTTTCAGGGTTCATACAGAATCTGAAGAATGAAACTCCAGATTATTCCCAGACCTTGAGAAAAAATTTCCAGACCTGATGAAAACTGACCGTCGCACTTCGGGTATTCTCCCCTCCGCTCGAAATTTTACCGTAGGACTGTCTCAACAGCAGTTTTTCCCCGATATTTTCAGACCTTAATGGAATTTCGGTCCTTTTCCTAGACTTCACCTCGAAAACACCTGGTTTTTTTTCAGACTTTTTTTCAAAGTCTGAAATTGAGCTTTTCATTTTCCAGATTCTTACCAGACTTTCCAGACTCTGTATGAACCCTGCCTTTTGTTCACATCTTTTGGCTTTGGCGAATTGGGTCGAACAGTGGCCTGATCAGATTGTTAAGATTTCTAAGACTTTTGTTAAGACCAGTTCGACTGAACTGACCGTGATGTTTAGGTCCATGCTGGACGATGCGGCACACGTACAAATCTGTCAAGCATAGTGATCTTGTTTCCAAATTAAGAAGAACTGAAATCACATTTATCAGATCAATGGTAACGGCTATGGAAGTAGGGACAAACGGTCTGGTGAGCAACTGAGCATCTCGGCCAATGATCTACTCAGGTTGGTTAGACTACGAAGACGAGCAAGATAAGGTATGAAATAATCTGACAAAGACTGCGATATGCGAAGAAGCGCTCAGCAAGGATATGGACCAAACGCAGTAGACAGTGGAATGTTGCACAGCCAGTCTAAACGTTCGTCATGATGTCGCGATGGTCTTTGAGGATATGCTGCAAGAAATTAAAATTTAAAAAAAAAAAAAGAACGGGACATGGCAGATTCGTATCCCTTTCGAAACAAAAATGCAAACAAACGATAAACAGAAAGACCCAAGGGAGTCATGATGCAAGTGTGTCCTAGCGTTTTTAGAGTGTCAAGAAGTCTAAAGCCAAGAAATACTTGCTAGAGAGAGTACCTTCTTCTGAAGATCTGCTATTGTCTCAGTTTCCGAGTAAGAAAGTTCCTATCTATATAATGTGGCAGTAACTCTAGACCTAGAACTACTCTCACTCTCATGCCAGCGTTTCTGCAACGTTTTGTTGTTGTTTTTTCACTATAAAAGCTGAACATAGATGGGCACGATTGATTTGTGACAGTCCAGCGTTTAGACTGTATTATATAAATCCCAGTTGGACATGGTCCCACAGTGCCAAAAACTCATGGGATAGTTTATTTCATCCCTGGCTGTACGGCCTGTCGCTTGTGTGATATACAGGGTGCGAAATAAGATTGGGATCAACTTTTATCGAGTCATCTCTTTCTCCGGGGGCTGGGAAGAGTGGGGGGAGGTGGGGGAGAGACTTCCGCATTTTGTTCACTACATTTTGGCGTGGGTACATAGAGCAGACCGACGAACTAGGAGAGGGTTTAAGATGTCTATATTATTTGGAAAACTGAGGAAAGAAAGAAAGAAAGAAAGAAAGAAAGAAAGAAAAGAAAGAAAGAAAGAAAGAAAGAAAGAAAGAAAGAAAGAAAGAAAGAAAGAAAAAAGAATCCTTCTGAAGCTCTGCACTTTTATCTAATATGACGGAGTGAAGTAGCCCAGCTAAATTTATTTGGCGCCCTTTCCATTTTGGCGGCTCATTTGTAAAAAGATCTAGTCTATTTTACTTCCATCCCTTCCCTTCCCTTTCCGCCTGCAGAAAGCACCAGTCCTGTAATCTTCATTCCCATAAATTGTGAGTTATGTGACAATTGCATCACTGCGACGCAAAAGATAAACACGTCAGAGCTAGATATAGAGAGAAAAATTTCCTTGCAATATTCGCATTTTTACTAGACTATACTGTCGCCGGTAATCTGAAATGTAGCCTAGGATTTGGCTGCCTGTTCGGTACCCTTTACAGTCCACCCAAGGAAATGTTTCCCGTTCTTTCTTTCTTTCTTTCTTTCTTTCTTTCTTTCTTTCTTTCTTTCTTTCTTTTTCTTTCTTTCTTTCTCTCTTTCTTTCTTTCTTTCTTTCTTTCTTTCTTTCTTTCTTCCTTCCCCTTCGTCCTCTCTTTCTTTGAATTCCTGTATTGAGTTTATTTTCTTAGCCTGGACTCTAATAAAAACTTTGAATCTTGACCTGCTCGGGGAAATCTTCCAAAGAAGATAAAGTATCAATTAACAAGAATGAACGGTTTTTTGAAATCAACAATTCATAATAAGGTAAAACCGGAAGTGACACACAAGTATGAGAGATCTATTATTTCGGAGCAACGCGAGGGACAACTTAGTCTTGAGCCAGTGTAGCTAAGTCAAACCCTTTGATGAGATGATAAGACTATAATAATACCCTCATGACAATTATTCTATTCATGGGAATACCTGATACATAGAGTATCCCCCTTGAAAGGTATGCCCGAGACAGGAAGGCTTTGAACAGAAAAGCAATACAATACATTCATAATTCAAATGTTCGTGTTCAGAAACAGACATTACGAGCAAGTCAAAGGAAACAGCATAGACTACTACATTCCTGTAACGACCCCAGTGAGATTTGGGTTACAGACAATGCAGTCATAGGGGAAAATTCTCCCTTTATGTCTGGGCTTTGTTAAGCCTGAACAGTAAAGGACGTGAAAATTGGTTTTCTGTCTGCAACTACGCACTTTTATAGCCTTCAAAACGTGTTTACTAGCTCGCATGTTAAAAAGGTGACTACCCTACTCATCATCTCGACTTCCTCTAATCGCCGTCGCACCTTATAGGTTGACATAGAATGACGTCATCCTCTCACAAAATGGTGGGCGAAACTCTGGGGTTCTCCAAAGGTGTACTCGAGTTAGGCTGGGCCTGGCTTAGAGAAGAGAACACACCCTAAGCGGGGTCTATATGTATTGTCTAAGGACTCTTCCAACGGTAACTTTCTCCCTAAGTCCACGCCTAACCTTGCCTCTAACCCTAACCCAAACACACATCTTGGAACAGGCCATGGATTTTGCCCCAATTCAACCCAGTAAGCATTCATTCATTCTGACTTTTGTCCAAAATATCTATATTTTCATATTTCATCTCTCCACACTCCCTCCCTCTCTAAACCGAAAAACACAAATTCCCAAGGCTGGCAGGTTCAAAGGAATATTATGATATCCCAGAATGTTACCATACTAATATGATGGATAGTAAAAAAATGTATGAAATTATTGCAGTTTGTGTTTTGAATCACGTGATAAACTCAAGTTCACACCATCTTGTTAGAAGACCAAAAAAAAAAATGGAAAACAAACTGATCACGCCACTTTGTCAGCCAGAGGAGTAATTGTAAATTAGAAGATTCTTGCAGACACATATATAACATCACTCTAATTCAAACCAAATGTATATTGAGGCTACTAA
Organism: Ellobium chinense; assembly: GCA_033807755.1. Lineage (NCBI taxonomy): Eukaryota > Metazoa > Mollusca > Gastropoda > Ellobiida > Ellobiidae > Ellobium > Ellobium chinense. The sequence goes on along the minus strand of JAWQUT010000134.1, from coordinate 191,947 downwards.
TGGACGCCAGCGCCGGTACAGAGGATATATTAAAACTGTAAATAATATCATTAGCATTTGTACAGGGGAAATGGTATATTAAAAAATGTAGGAAATTGTTGTAGTTTCTGTTTTGAATCTCGTGATAAATTGAAGTTCACGCCACTATGTCAGAAAAAAAAAAAGGCAGAAAACAAATGATCACGTCACAGTGTCTGCCAGCCATTTTGTCAGAGGAGTAAATGAGTAATTAGAAGACACTTGCAGAAAGACTCAACATAATATCACTCTCATTCAAGATAAATATACACTGAAGAGGCTTACAGTCGCCAGTGGCCATCTATTACCGGTACAAAGGACATAATATAACCAGAAATAATACCATTAGCCTTTGTACAACGATAAACGAAGGAGTTTCATTACTCAAGACCGACAACATGGCTCCACCACTTTATCGATGGGCCATGCCTACTCAATTAACATGTATCCATTCCCGTCACGAGACTGGCTTTGAAGTTGTTCTAGTTTTTGTAACCCGAGTATTGTTCCCTTCATGTTGAGATGAGAACGCCTGTAGAAATATCAACGTTTTTCGAATGGGATAGAATGACAAGTGCCCCGTTCTGTGACATAAATAAAAGACTCGTTTGAGTCTCGTCCTTTTTAATGATCCACGTTTCTCCGCCATATCTAAATTCTTCCTGACGGCTTTCAGGGTGCACGCGAGTTTCGCCATTGCCGGAGGAGACAACTCTTTTCAGCTGTGGCGTGTCAAGGGTAACTCCGCATGACGGTCTCACAGGCCCTAAAGGCTTAATGCTATGCTGAAGGGAGGAGATCTGGGTGGAAAGNNNNGTAAGTTGGGAGGGGAAAGTAGTGGAAAAGGAATGAAAGGGGCGAAGTAAAGGGGTGGCGATGATACCCAAATGAGTATCAGAATATCGTCGATGAAGTGAGGAGGTTATGTAAGACAACATTATGCCTTGCCATAGGTGTAAATAATCGTAACTTGAGACCAAAATTAGCCTTGTATTGTTTAATTTCACGACTAATAACAATAACAATAATGATAATAATAAGTTTATTTCTAGGTTTTTCTCATACAACATTATGGAAATCGAAAATAAACGTTTAAACTAACATCGAACGACATGAAGTTTGCACAACGTATCTATATAATATGGTCCCAAGCAAACAAAAACGATTACAATAGGTGTTAAAAGGCCCATGCTCGTTCCGCTATTAATATCCTTCATCATTCTGTCTCTCCCTCACTCTATTTCTCTCTTCTTCTTCTTTTTCTTCTCTTTCTCTGTCTGTGTCTCTCTCTCTCTCTCTCTCTCTCTCTCTCTCTCTCTCTCTCTCTCTCTCTCTCTCTCGAGCGCGCGCGTGTGCTCGCTCTCTTACAAAGAAAAATGCAACAAAACTTGAGATACGGCCATTATAAGCTGACTTATGTACAAACTGGCTTCCGGCTGAAAAGACTTTGAAGAAAGAGGTCTTTTCAATACACTTATAGGTATCCTCGCCCACCAACTTGATCGTGGGGACAAAAGAAGCGAGTTCTCAGGCAAAGCACGTTCTTAAAGGAAATGCAATGTCATTTAACGTATGTCTTGATAGAGATGTAAGACGTTATATGCCAACACAAACTGAATACAGAATCTCTGTTTCATAGATAATCCGAAAATTACCCTACTTTGTGGACATCAGTGTAACAATGAAAGATTTTCCGTGACTGTAAACAACAGCCTAAGTATATCCATATTAAACGTTTATGACCACAACTGGAGGCGATTAGACTGTACCAGATAAACCGAACGCGGCGTCATATCCATAGATCGATTATAAGAAAGGCAATTCCAGCAGAATACTACGTCAAATTTCTGAAAAGCTTTGACTTCACAGCAATTAATCTACTTTTGATAATTTCGCACAGGAGTTACTATTTATATTGTTTAAACCGACGCGAAACCGGTCGCTGTAAAGTAAAATCTTTTCAGAAATCAGGCTGAGATGACAGTCTGCTGGGACTGCCTAAAATCAGACCATCGAAAGTAACGATGAGATTGTTTTAACTAAAAAGTCTGCAAACAGCCTTTGGCCGCAGACCTATATTGTCAACACAGCTCTATTGAAACCGGAAAAGTAAGTGAGATGCAAGTGTATGCATGTGATTTATTAAATCAGCTAAAAGTTTGTATCCAGACTTTCAAAGGACGCTACGATAATCTGCCATCAGCACCTCTGCAGTGCAAATTATCAATAAATGTAACTATAACAGACACGATATAATTTCTTCATTAAGATCGGCCGAAGCTTGAAATTCTAGCTTCTAAACCATCGTAACTATTGTAAGTAAAATGAAGTTCACACAACTATCAATCTGGTCAGCTTATAGTGAAAATTATCAAAAGAGAAAATAAAATAATTCTGATTCAAAGTATCTTTTATTCATTTTATCACAAAGTACATCTTCTACAACAAGAAGTTTAAAAGGTAAAGTTTAAAGTTTTAACATTTTTTTTTCTCTCGAGGAAAGACAATTTTTTTGAAAATGATTATTTTTTTTTTAAACCTGCGATATTCTTGGTCGAATGCCCCACAACCCAGGCAAGGACGCCAAGTTTGAACTTATTACCCGCTGACAAAAATGGCTGGAGGAAATCAGCAAATGTCATGCGCTATATTAATATCATGAGACCATCCTCTCCGTTAGTTTGTAAAAATAAGTTTTGTTCCATGTATTTTTGTGAGACTCATCCCAATTTTAGCACAACTGTGGATAAGGCTATGTACCGAAATACACGCGAATCGTTAGACATCAACCGCAAATTATCGCTAGAAAGGACAGGTGATAGGATCAAACTTGAACGTCATGTCCGGAGCGTCTCGATCTGTATTTAGACTTAACGATGTAAAGTTCATGAAACACCGGATGTCTCAATGTTCCAGCAATGCGTTGAAAGTGCAGGGCTACATCAATACCGAGGCAATACCGATAACATTTCTAGTATCGATAGTGAGTACTTTACTTCATATAACAATGACTGCAACCTAATGTGTCATTTACCACCTACTTGAGTTATGGTAAAACTGATGAAAAATCCAAACAGATCGTTACAATAATAAACAAACAGAGGATAATAAAACGGGTCTTGCCATTTGGGGTAAAATTACAACATAATTGTACCTACAATCCACACTTTAATTTTTTCTGGAGAAAAGCTGAAAATACATGTACCAATGTCTAGGAAAAGATCCTCCTTTACAAGACATAAATCATTGAAATATTTAACTGCGAGGAAAAACCTTCAAACTACGCGATACTTTACCACGGGTACTCGCTGATATCGATAACCCAAAATGTGGGCGGTATCTAAACCTGCCCAGCATAGTGCAGATCTAGATATAATACGTGGGTTTCGTTAGTGACAGAATTCAAAATCCAGAATTATTCTAATAATTCAAAAGTACACTCTGTTTGCGGTCGATATGTTTAGAGTGCTAAAAAGGCCGTCTGTAGACGGACTGGTTTGCTGAATAATAATAATAGTAATAGTAATAATACTAATAAAACAACAATAATAATAAACCGGATTATAAGACTCGTATTTAGATTACTGCCCGCTCACACGACCTCACACTATTATCACTTTAGGGTCATTCCATGTAAAATGTTACCTGAGGACGAATTTTTCAAATGCAACTTACTATAAAGCAAGCTGGTGCATCATTGTGCAGAATACTTGGAATAGTTCAATGTATTTGGAAGGAAGAGTTCATTTCCTACTTTGCAACGCAGCTTTCTTCTCTAGAATATTGTGTTACCATTGTGTCCCATCAGTTACCAATTTTTTGGTCCCATCAGTTACTCAGAAGGACAGCCCTAGTGTGCTAAATTATTGTTGTTGGATAAAATTGCTTTATCCACATGTGAAGATGTATTATCTGAGTGTATAAAAATATGTTTTTCTATTATCAGTGGTTGAATTTCAGAAATTTTGCTTCTTTGGGTTACCATGTAAAAACGAAGATACTTTTTCTGTCCCATTAGTTACCAACCCTATGAGGTGTGATTATACGAGATCCAATTTATCTCGTAACTCAAATGTTAGTTTTGTCAGTTAATTTACCATTGCTTTTTTTATTTGTGTAAAGAAAACTAAATAAAACGGATTAAAGTAAATATACGAGCGCTTTTTGTTTGAAAAGTATTGTATAAATATCCCGTCAGTTACCATGGAATGACCCTTTAGATCTTGGGTCCTGCGTGGTAACCATTCGGCCAACGTGCTTTAAAAAAGATGGCATTTTATTTCGCAGTCTTCATAGCTTAATTACAACTGTTGAGTAATCGAAACATTTCCAGATGACAGATTAATTTAAATATTATATGTAACCGGGTGGAAAGGCAATACCGTATAGTATTCTTTCTCTTATATTTAAGGGGGAGGAAGGTGAGCTCAGTCAGGTAATTTTTCAGATGTTACATATTATTTTAGGGAAGTGTGTCATCAGGGATTTTACCAATTACTGTGAATGATTAATTTTGAGAAGAAGGACCGAAAAAACCTACGCTAGAAAATTTCTGTCCCTGCCGGGGATCNTTACTTTAGGGTCATTCCATGTAAAATGTTACCTGAGGACCAATTTTTCAAATGCAACTTACTATAAAGCAAGCTGGTGCATCATTGTGCAGAATACTTGGAATAGTTCAATGTATTTGGAAGGAAGAGTTCACTTCCTATTTTGCAACGTAGCTTTCTTCTCTAGAATATTGTGTTACCATTGTGTCCCATCAGTTACCAATTTTTTGGTCCCATCAGTTACCCAGAAGGACAGCCCTAGTGTGCTAAATTATTGTTGTTGGATAAAATTGCTTTATCCACACGTGAAGATGTATTATCTGAGTGTATAAAAAAATGTTTTTCTATTATCAGTGCTTGAAATTCAGAATTTTTGCTTCGTTGGGTTACCATGTAAAAACGAAGATACTTTTTCTGTCCCATTAGTTACCAACCCTATGAGGTGTGATTATACGAGATCCAATTTATCTCGTAACTCAAATGTTAGTTTTGTCAGTTAATTTGCCATGGCATTTTTTATTTGTGTAAAGAAAACTAAATAAAACGGATTGAAGTAAATATACGAGTGCTTTTTGTTTGAAAAGTATTGTCTAAATGTCCCATCAGTTACCATGGAATGACCCTTTAGATCTTGGGTCCTGCGTCGTAACCATTTTTGCCAACCTGCTTTAAAAAGGATGGCATTTTATTTCGCAGTCTTCATAGCTTAATTACAACTGTTGACTAATCAAAACATTTCCAGATGACAGACTAATAGTCTATAGAATGTTAATGGATTATCAAAACTCCTTTTATTACCGCAGCTCTTTCCCATACACCTCGATGATTGCAATTACTCGCAGTCGTCGATAATCCTAAATCAAAGTGATTGTGGGTGGAACTCGTTTTTCAACGAGTTCAATACAGAAACATAATGTAATTATTCGTTAATAGATACATACGATGTATTCATTTGTAAACTATGTATCCCCTTAGTTTGTCACTAGCACTGGCATAAATTGCGATCGGTCTGTTACTCTATGAATAATGCTTCGTTCTATGTATGGTCATGACGTCATAGTTTATGCAGGCAACATGACTGATTCTGACACCACGCGTCCGTTGTTGTTAACTACAGTTTATTATTAAGTTGGCAAATTTCGAAGTAGATTATTCTCAAGCGCTGTGAGAAGGACTTGGATTAGATATTACTATCACGAAAACGAAACGAATTTGTATTATCCAAATGCAGAGGATATTTTCCAAAACTCACTATGTGGATTCTCTTTTGTTTTCCTTAAATAAATGCAAATAGTGTAAAAGTATTTTTGCCCATATATTTGTGTTTAATCTTAATGACGTAACTTTTGATAGTACCCAGCTTTCAACTAAACTAAACTAAACTAAACTAAACTAAACTAAACTAAACTAAACTAAACTAAACAAACAAACAAAGAAACAAACAAACAAAGAAACAAACAAAGAAACAAACAAACAAACAGACACACAAATATCCAAGGAACTTAAGAATGATAGTGTGTAACAAGCAGTGGCCCAGCTTTTTGTTTCCCTTGGTCCCCAGGTGCTATCACGTAAATCAGAATAAAGCAGAACCTGCCATAATGTCTGCACCAGGACAATCAGACAAAAACAACATGGCCAGTCAATGGAGATTTCGCCTTTTATTTTCCCACCCATTCTTCTTCCGCCTTTTCCTAAAAAGCGCGCTGCAGAAAAAAAAATGTTTTGTTTTCATGCACATTACTGGAATGAAACAGAAATAGGAAGTATGCGGACACAGATGTTTATACAGTATTTATTTGTATCTGGTCATTCCCTAGTCTCTTACTCAGTGCTGGGCGATACCTTGATTTTCTTGGTAACTTCGACTACATATTACCCCAGGTAATCGAGTAATAATCGATCAGGGATCAGCTTGTGACAAAAAGGCATATAGACTATACTTTATGATTTAAATATTCAGGTGCTGTCCCCTTGTATTTTTTTTAATTTTTGCCCATGTACCACAGTTGTGGTCTGACTTATTTCTAATAAACTAGTTGATGGCAGAGCTCATCTGTGTGATGACTTTCAACGGCCACGTTCTATCAGGACAGCAAAGCTCTTGTATAGATCTATACAGTTCACGCAGTCTAAGAATAGCAGTCTCATGGAAGACTGTTGTGCTCACTTGACCACAGCAACGCAAAGAGTGGTTCCAGCAGCTGCAGCAACAGCATTTCTCCTACAGTGTGTTCGGGTGCACTTATTTCCATCGGCGCTAAACGTAAGTTTTACCCAGTGACGTTTTACTATTTGTTTTCTTTGGTTATAAAGTCTCTGCTCTTTCATTGAAATGGCCGCCCTACAAAGAAAAAAAAAGACCGGACGTATATGAATTCTGTAAATATTGTAATGCATCCCTATAGTTATAGGGCTGTTGCCTTAATCCCTACATTCAAAGCAGACTCCTGTCAAAAAATTGCCTTAACCCCTACATTCAAGACAGGCTCCTGTCAAAAAAAAATCTGCCTTAACTCCTACATTCAAGACCGGCTCCCGTCAAAAAAATTGCCTTAACCCCTACATTCAGGACAAGCACCTGTCAAAAAATTTGCCTTAACCGCTACAAACAAGCTCCTCTCAAAAAAAAAAATGCCTTTACACCTACATTCAAGACAGGTTCTGTAAAAAAAATTGCCTTAAGCCCTACATTCAAGACAAGTTCCTGTCAGAATAAAAGTAAGGATCTATGCTGCCCTTATGGCGGGTTCACTCTTTGACAGCTGGACTAAGAGACTTTCTGCGCCGGTTCTTGACGGCAACCAACAGATAATACCAGCATGTCCTGGACTTGATCTGACATTTCCCCCCATCGACTCTCCATATCGGAAGTTAAAAAATGTTTTTATACGAGTGGGCGATGTGAAATCTTCCTAAAGTAATCGTTGAACAGATGGATTGACTTTTTAAAGTTTATATAGTCGATTATTTCGACAGATAACGGTTGGCCTTTCCTTCGTATCTTTGCAAAACATTGTGCTCTGTCATAGCGGGACGGGATGAAGGCTATGCTGAACATTACTGAATTTACATCAGAGTATAAACAGCAAAACATATATAAGACGGAACTTTTCAATTGCAATCAAAGCAATTCAAGATTCCACTATAAAAAGCACGATATCATCACCACAGAAAAATAAATACCAAACGAATCAATACCGAAAGCAACTTCGGCATGTTCCGGCAAGGTTCGGACGGTTCGGACATACAACGGTTTCCAATCGAGTCAATGTGTAACTGTGTGAGAAAGAAGGCGTAAGATGGTAGATCACCAAGGAGAAAGGCGATGGGCTACAGCTGATAACATATAAAAATGAACAGTAAAAGTAAAACAACAGAAAAACTGCCGAATCTTTAGCACTGAACCCGTTTTATGACGTCATGCACAGCACCAGTTGCTCTTGTCTGTGTATTGTGAAAGTTACCTCGTACCAGGAAAATGAGTCAGATTCACTATTAATCACTGCACAAACAAGAACAAGGACAAGCAAGACTACAAACAAACAGACAAACCAACAAGCGAACGCAAGTTCAATTCCATTAGTGCAGGCCAGACTACGAGACAAGAAGTCATAATGTGGCGCTGGAATGAAGGGGTAATCCTCGGCAAAAGGTCAGGAGTACACAGCCCTGACAGTGTTCACCTCACTAACATTTTCAAGTTTACCTCTCACTACCAGCGATAATCTATGGCTGAGTCAGCGGTTTTCAAACTACCTGTACCAGGTGTGGGTGAATGGCAAAAAGTCTGCTGAACGGCTCTAATTTTTTTATATAATTATCAGTGTTATTTTGAAGGCAGTGGATGAGCATGGAAGAGAATCCTGCAGGACTCGAGAAATCTTAGGGCATCGCAACGAGTATCAGCCAGCAGGGGTCGTTATCCGCCATCGAAATCTAAGTGGATTCATTTTTACGAAAGGCATACTTGTCTTGTAAGGGATTTTTATTATTTGGACATCTGATCCGAACTCTCGTACTTCAAGCTGTTGATATTAGTCTACTATACTGTATTATTTTTTGTTGCTGTATTCACTTGCGTTTTTGTTCATTTTCTTTTCTTCTTCTTCATCTTATTTTTCTCTGGGCTTAAACCTGATAAGGATACACCTCTGCGGTTTTATAGTTCTACAACTGAAAGGGAAAGAAGGTAATATCTTGGCATACAATGTAGGAATAGCCCTTTACGTTGTCCTCGACCTATAATATAGGAAAGTATACTAGAAAGTAACTGAGCAAGCAGGTATAAAGCTTTACAAACACTTTACTCAGGACATTTCGGCAGAATACAGGACGAGACTTTTCCCTGGCACTCATTCCTAACAAGTAGCCATCCCTTTTCTTTAAAAAAGACCACTCGTTTAAATACGACTCGTGAGAAACAATCTGGGGCAAAGAACGTCGTAAACAAAATGATACTTGGTACCCTTGTCCTTGTTCTGAAGTCGTACAAATTATACAAATTATGAAGTCAGACCGATGGACATTTTGCGAAATGCCATGCGAATGTGTCAAATTAAGCCGTGCCAGGAATGGAAATTGAGTTAAATTTTTACCTGAATCAGTACGAAAGATCGAGTCTTGTATAATTTCTCGTTAGGTTAATAACAACTATGTTCTCGTAATGATGAAAGTAATGATGAAAGTGATGATGATGATGATGATGATGATGATGATGATGATGATATGTAGAACAGAAGAAGAAAAAGAACAAAAGAAAAAAGGGAAAGAGAAGAATGAGACTGATTAACAGTTCCAGGGTTTGCCTGCTTAAGCAAAATTCACATTACTGTTATCAGAACAGCTCAAGTCACTCAAAAATTTTCTCAGCTCCCTACTGCTGTCATTTAACAGGTTCCCACGTACTTTAAATAAAACTTTACTTAAATTCAGGAATCATTATCAGTTTTACCTTGGACACTACCGAAAGTTCGTATCACACTACTTAACCTTCGTGGTGCGGAAATGTTATGTTGCTCTGAGCGAAACAACGAAGGTGATGTCATCTTCACGCTGGGCTTCAAACTGTAAGAGCTGAGGGAACACGACTTTTCTTTTATAGGTGACTGACTTCAAACATGTACATACACATGTAGTGCTCACAAACATATGGGGTAGGAGACCCAAAAACTAGAAAGAAGAATTCACTTTGTTCAAAATCCAGTAACTTCAATAGTAAAAAAATAAAATTAAAATAACGCCAATATTTTCTACATTTGTTGAATGTTTCACTGATCTAGACCTAGATGCTATACTTTTGCCATAGTATAAACGTTACAATCACAAGTTTAAAAAAAAAAAGATCAGGAGGCCAATGTGTTAGTTGCTCATCAGCCAAGCTATTAGGCAAGTAGTTTCTAATGTTTCAGCTATGTCCTACACATAGCGCCTATATATATTTAAAATTTACTGCATGAGCTCTCAACATCTATTCGCTTATGTCTGCTAAATTTTAAAAGTATAAGATATGAATAAATTACTGAAGTTATTAAATTTGAAATGAGAAAACCTGTTTGAGCGCCTTCCTGACATTCATTTCTTGTGCAAGTGTTTATAGTGTCCTCGTATATCCTAGGGTCATTGTGTAATCTGCATCCTGCTTTGCAGGATTTTAGAGCTGTAGGGCGTGATAGGAGGGNGGGGGGGGGGGGGGGGGGGGCGGCGACATTCTGCCCTACATTTAGTATACAGCGGAACGGGGAATTCTACCGGAAAGAAAGCTTACAGTAGTTTGTAAGTGTCCTGACTCTTCCTTCTCATTCTGAAAACCCTTCCTCACCATCTAAATCTGGAGCCTATTATTACCTCAACTAACCATCGGTATCCACCAATCAATATCAGTCTTTCTGAACTCTCGTGGAGTGAACGAGACGAGATCCTGATAATTATGTCATATCTCAACGTTCAGTTAAGCCCAGATCTGTCATTTCGTCACATCCTGACGTAGATGACACAGATCCGGACTGAATGGATCTTCAAAATGGCTAACTTTTGGTGAAGCCGAGAGGACAAGAGGGTGGAGGGAAGGAAAGGGGGGAGGGGAGAGGTCTTCGCACCTGAGATTTCGCTCTCTCAGGTTGATGATTACCTGAATTATGCTATATTTGATTATGAGCTTCATTATGAACAGATTCTCTCGTTCATACGGTCGCCCATTCATTTTCTTTTTCCTCCCGATGCTAATTTTTCCCTTCTTTCATTAACAGTTTGTACTTTTTGTTTGTTCGTTCTTCCTCACTTTCATTCCTTCATTCTATGTCTCGCTCTTTCCAGTGTCTGTTCGTCCATTCAATTGTCTGTTTATTTGTTCGCTATTTTGCTGGTTCTTCATTCTTTTGATTGCTAATTTTGTTTCCATTAGAACAAAAAAAAAGTATGCACACACTTTACTTTATATTCATATCCAATGTTATCACCATACAAATTGGAAAATATTGCCGTTTCGGTTGTTTGGTTTTTTTTTCAATTTTACTTTTTTTAAAATTAAGTATATGTTGTTTAGTCTGTCTATGTACTTGTCACGTAAATCAATATTTTATTATCCATATGTTATCATTCTCCTAGCTTGGGTTCAAATAAGTAAACGGAATTAAACTGAACTGAACTGAACTGAACTGAACTGAGCGACTCATACAGCACTTGTTGGGAAGTATTGAATGTACTCTTCTCAATGGGTTGACAGAGTTCCTAAATGATCTGGCCTGCTGGGGTAATGATGATAATAACAATATGAGGTCGTGTTTGGCTGGATATTAGACTTACAAACCTCATATTTATTTTGTTACTTTAACTCACTGCCACGGCGACTCTAACAATGTATAGATCTTTAAGAGCAGCACAGAAAATGCCCAGAAGTCATCCCTACCACTGACAACGTCAGCAGCATTTATTGCCAAATTCAACAAACAGCAAGCTCAGCAAATTTGAACTTTCATAAAACATAATCCTTAAATCTCATTTCCTTAGGGACGATGGTCTGAAGGTCAAAGTATGGTCATAGATTCTGTCTCTCCGACGGTCTTTTATTGATAATAAACAGAAGAACTCACTAGAAGCTCGCTAAGGTTTACATAATTTCTGATACAAGATGTTAAACAAAGTACCAGACCGGCAGGAGCTTCTCCAAACAGAACAACCGATCAAGGGGACAAGACAGAGATTGTGACTACGCTATGCTGTCAGCTTCAAAGTCCAATATTCGGCATGAAATAGCAGGTGGAGTAAAGATTAAGACCAAAAAAAAATGACACAGACGCACGCTTCGTGTGGTTCTCGGAGCCGTTTCAAAATACCAATGTGAAAATATAATTACTCTAATAAACTGGAATGATCCTGATAACTTCGCTTCACTTATATCCTTTTTTATAGTAAAATACCGCTCTTTAAAGGCGAATGCTAAAGGCAGAAGACAAGATATTAAGAACACAGGAGTAGGTAGGCAAAACCGATAGATAGGTACTGGCATTTAAAGTCACTCAGGCATCCGCGAAGGCAGACAAGCAAACAAATACATAGGCAGGCAAGCAGATAATGAAAAGGCAAGCAAATAAAAGAGGTGACAAGGGAAAACCAGATCTACATACGCATACAAAGAAGAAAAAAAAAAGATCGAAATTGTAGAGAGGGATAATGAGGGAAATACTGAAATTAATCATCTGTGGAGATGAAAGCATGTCTGTTTTGACAACACATAAAAGAGACAGCCCGTAGGAGCAGTCCCCAATTAGATCTACTGCCTGGGAAGTCTTGGATTTTAGGTTTCTTTCTCTCTCTCTCTCTCTCTCTCTCTCTCTCTCTCTCTCTCTCTCACACACACACACACACACACACACACACACACACACACACACAGACACAGTCCATTTTGTTTTCCTCCCAATAGATCTCGCCCGAGAAAATCTACAATAATGGAGTGACGAAGGTTTTTTTCCGTGATTACTTCCCCTTTCACGCAGTGCGTCCGTGTGTGTGTGTGTGTGTGTGTGTGTGTGTGTGTTAGTGTGTGTGTGCGCGCGATTGTGAGCGTACGCCGAATTCCTTTAGAAATGAAATTTAATGTAAACAGAAAACATCAAATATTGACAGGACAGGCTTGTTATTTTTTTCAACTATGGAAATAAGACGTGCCTGTCAATATTAGTCTTGTCACAATGAACCATCATCATCAATTTTCAATTTTCTCATGTCCGCTACATGTTGCTGTACCGAACCAGATTCGCATTAATGAGTTACGGAGTTTAATGGGAGCGTTTCGGGAGCTAGGATCAAAGTGTGATTAAACAGAAGCTGCCATTGTCCGGTGTCTTTCCTTTTTATACAGTATTCCGTTGCTATTAGGCAGATCGCTACTAAGGAGGGAACATGGATAAAAGTGCGATTTAAAAAAAAAAAAAGCTGCCACTGTCCAGAGTCTTTTTTAGATTGCTACTGAGGAGAATCATTTGACATCTGTGTGCAATATTCCTCCTTCTCCTCCTCCTCTTGAAGTGAATGGTCTGCAGGCTCTCCAGTCATTCTTACTTTCTGAACTTGACGTAACTCATTTCTGCCTTGATTCGGCCAGGTTTTCAGATATTCCACATGCCTCTTTTCTTCAATCGTTCGACCAATGGCCTGTTTCCCTATGGATTCAGAAGAATGTTCATAATACGTCTGCCATTTGAAGAACGTCTGTATGTCTTCTGTTCTCTTTCTTATTATTCTTCTAATACATCACATTTTTGCTTCCCTGTGTCTTTATGTCCCCCCAGCATTTCACTGCTACCTGTCCAACTTTCACATCCATATATATGTAAAAACAGACCAAACTTACGTATGCTTTTCGATTATCTATCCTGCCGTTTTTTGACAAAAGGACGAAAGCGCCAAATTAGGTCAAATTGAGTTATTTATAGTTTTGAAATCCCCAGATGATGACGCACATTTCTATCTGGGTCCCATCACGATATCTCAATAAATAACGAAGTTAGAGAACTTAAAAGGACACTAAGCGCCAGTGTTAATTATAAACAATTTTAAAGGCGAGTCCTTAAAGTTTGAAAAACATTTTTGCGATTTTCTCAAAACTTTCCCGATGGCGCTTTCTTCCTTTTGTCATAAAACGGCAGTATCTTTGCGGTAAATGTGATGCTTCTATTTATCATAATGGGGGTCAGGTTTAATAAATACTGTGCTTCCTTAAAGACTGTCTTTGCTTCTTTTTAATGAGCCCACCCCTTTCCTGACTTCCTGACACTCCAACGAGCTTGGGCGCCTCTTGGGTCATGACTGCCAGTGGCGCTTCGGCGTTAGTTAGAACGGATCACCTTTCATCCAGGATGTGATTTAATAATTTCTTAGTAGTTAATAATGCGTATGCTACTTCCTATTCCAGTTTATATTTGATCATTTTTTTCCCCATGAAGACTACTATTTAAAGACAACTAGTATTTTCTTCTCTTTGTGTCAGATCTTCCGTTTGACAAGACTAGTTATCTTACAACTCGTAAACAGGAGGTTGTTACGTTTGCCGATAATGGTGGAAGTTACTGATATAAATAATGCAAGTGTTTGCCCACTGGCGAATATGGAAACTCTACACCTCCTCGTCCATCAAAATGACATCTTCCCATTACTGCTTGTCTTGCTCCAACATGGCCCCGCCCTGAGCGCGAGTCGCCCGCTGGCATTTCCTGTATGAGAAGAAACCCACATTATACATTGTAACTCCTATTCCTGATCGTAAAGTATAGTCCGTATGTCACACGCCATAACACAGAAAGATAACTCGACGACAGGGCCGGATCGATAGGAGCTTAGACCGCTATCGATATCTTAATCCAATCGCTCCAATCATCGAAAATCAACACCGGACAGAGGACAAAACGGTTTCTCCTGTGTTGAAGAGCTCTCGAAGGAACCATGGGCAGATTATTCCGAGCTGTCCCTCCAACATGAAGGGAGATTACTGCAAGCTGGCCTGTCCGTCACCCACACAAGACTGATTGAACGCGCCAGGGCCGGAGGCAGAGGAGACAGATCAACTTAGCCGTGTCAGATTAATGTTCCCCTCATACCATGAATATCATGACACCCCTTTGCAGTGCTCTTAGTGCATGGTGTCCGTACGGACATACGTACTTATTGTGTAAGATCGTATTCCAAAGAGAAGATCAAATGCTAACATTGATATAGATAGGTGACTCTCTCACTCGCGGAATGAGACAAAAGACGATCTTCGGAAGGAGATAACCCCGTCTAGCAAGTGTTCGGTCCTTCTGACTTCCTTATTCTCGAAAGGGTCTCGGCCACACGTGAGTCACCACTCCCAGGTGTCTTTCTATTCATTTTGTTTTTTCTGCCTCAGGAACGTCCAGTTTTTCAATTCCTTGTTGTCTTTTCTCTCGGTCACCGTAACCCATAATTTAAAATTTTGGTACAATCTGAACCCATATGTCTTGGCATATATACATAATATTACAGATGCAACACATAACAAAATCATTGCTGGTCGTCTGCGGTGCAGAGGCCTGTGACTGTAGGCATAATCTTTACATCGACTAGTGCGCTGAGATAACCACAGGGAAACTCCCAAAATATTAATAATGTTCACTGCCGTTAACGCCGTACGTTAATTAAGGTGTGCATTATGCATACGGCCACTGGTCCTCATAGCACTAAAGCCAAGTAATCATTTACACCTTCTCGAATGGAGGAAGGGAAGTGTAGTGTTTTTCCAAGGCCACCACAAGGTAAACTGCTCGGTTCACCAGACGAGCCCACAAACCTTAGACTTGACAGTTATTGGGCTCTGAATATGACTCACAAACCACATGATCACGCTGTATCATATTTGTACATTATGTCATCACTTGTTAACAGCGACGATACGATATGCTGTTTCCAATGATGGGATACGCCACATCAAGTTCAATGACTGAGAACTTGCGCAGTAACGACGGGATATCTTACCATTGCATAACTTTGACTGAAAAGCTTGCGCATTAACAATGGGATCTCTTACCACCGAAGAATTACATTAGTACATCGGTGCTGAATGCACTCTTAGTAGCGCTCAATATGCAGAGTTACAGTGCTTCATATGGAGGTAAAAGACTCCATTTGACTCTGAACGTTGAATGCTGCTAAGGGTACATTTATCACCAACGCACTTGAGATCACATCGTTAATGCGCAAGCTCTCAAATAGCCATCTTGGCTGCAACAACGATCTGGTAAACTTGAGAATAGGGAGTGACATGTTGAAGCACAGTGATTTTCAAAATGGAGTGGAAGCAATCATAAGGCAAAGAAGAGATATCAGTAAAAGAGAAGCAAGCTGACGCAAGGGCTATGTAGAGGACAATTAAACAGGGCATGGGACTCACACCTTCTCTTTAATTAACTTTACTCTTTGGCTCATGTGAGAATGCCGGAGGTTGAATCAGCGTGAGTGATAGAGCTGCGTGGCAATGGAATATCGATCCCTTGATGGACGATAAAGAGAATTTTATTTAAGTAGTGTGTACTTCCCGCTTACGTAACTTCAGGTTATCGTAACTCGACAGGCCAGATTGCTCAATAGCTTTATCAACTCCATGAGAAGCACACGGTGCCCATGATGTTGTAGGGGTCTTGAACATTAGTATGCAAGCAATAGATTTTACTGCCCATAGACAAGCACCCCTTTTACAGGTAGGTGGACTGAGGAAAATCTCAATACAATGCTTTACCAGCGCATTCATAATGTCACAACCATTTGACCACGCTTCTCAACAACCTGGCCAAGATGCAGGGCTTGGGCTGGAGGTGCACGGGCCCAGGTCACAGCACAACTCCGTGTAAAGCGCCTGTCACTGAGAAGAGTGTGCTCATGCATTCTGAATAAGGCTCACAGTGTGAGCGCAAATCTGCCAGATCCGGTTTGAACCAAAGGAACGGATACAAACACGGAGCAGAGGGTGAACAAGAGGGCGAGAACATCTTTAAGCAGTCACAAAAGTACAGAATAACGAATTATAAGCCCAGCTTCTCAAGTTGAGATGCAAGGAGCGTTTCGATTGGTTCGTTAGACTATTATACCATCCCATCCATCAATGACGCAAGGTTTTATTTTTAGCCAGGACATCACATACCGAGGATCGCGTCTGTCTCTAACGTGCAAGGGATAATAACTTCATAAAATAGTCATCTCTGTTACCAATTAATGTCCTGTGTGTCTGAAAAAATCCATGCGGTTTGATTAGTATTAGAGACAAGGTTAGGGAAGAGCAAGTCCTTTGGGGAGTAACCCTGGACCACTGAGAACCTAAGCACTGACGATGGAATTTCTCACCATCGTCAGAATTACATCAGTGCAACGGCGCTGAATGCATCCTTTGTAGTGTTCAGCATGCAGAGTTATTTGGGAACTTGCGCATAAACGATGGGATCTCTTATCATTAACTTTGCGTATAGAACGCTACTAAGAGTGCATTCAGCACCAGTACACTACTGAAATTCTTACGATGGTAAGAGGTCCCATCGTTAATTCGCAAACTCTCAGATATATAGGGATCCTCTATTTTCGGTAAACTCACCCCTAACCCTGAACCCTAAGTCAATGACACTATGGGAAAACTCCAGAATGGACGTGGAGTGCTAATGTTAACTGAGCTGAAGTGACAATAGGTAACTAGTTTATAAAGTATTCTTAAGCGTGTATGTGAAAAAGCATTTGTGATGCAATTACCATGTACGGCCATGCTCTGGACAAGACGTTTGAAAAGCAAATGAAGCCATCAACCAACTTTGTGAATATTGCATCTGCAGTTTTTCTATCCACTCAAAAATGCAAAAATACAAGTTCAAGTTTTCTCAGCTTGGCATCTCTCTCCCTCTCCCGCTCTCTCCACCTCTGTCCGCATATAGCTTTCGCTAAGAGTCAGTGTGACACAGACGGACGCGCACTTAACAAACATTTGCAAGAGCAACATAACACGCATCCCCTGTGGACCATCCCTAAAAACAAAGATACACAAAGTGTGCTCCTTTTAATTCCAACCAGTGATTCACATTTCTTGAACTTAGGTATGCTAGCCAAACCAGACATAAATCTTGTATTCCTCTTTCCCCAAACTGTCCAAGTGTTGAGTCCAATTTCACGGAAATGAACATCATCTGATTCTTACACTAGAGGTTTCTAGGGTCCATCAGAAGTTCTGATGGACTATTAACTGGACAATGCCATAAAAGTGACTGTTAGCATACTGCTTGAAATGCGATGGTCTATAGAGTAGATAAGGGCGAATGGAGGTGGAGGAGAAGGGCTTCTTCTCCCACAGGTACAACAAGTCTATGNAACAGGTCAGCGGCCTTGTTTACAATCGTAGCGAAGGGGTTGTTGACGGAAGGATGGTGCAAAACTGTTGTGTTTTTAAGTGCAAACCGGCGTACCAAAGGATCACCGTACACTTTTCATGGGTAGTCACTTAATTTGTACTTTATGCAATGATTTAGGATTGAAAAAGTGTTTTATTAGCTCACAAATCACTGCAACAGTGTGATGGCCCAGTAACCTAGAAGAGCCGATGGACGTGAATGATCTGCAGTCGCACACTCATGTCGTGAGGTACATGATGCTTGAATACAAGCCTACAATAAATCTGCAAGAACTAATCATGCAGCAGTGAATGGCGGAGTTAAAGGGACAGGGGAAGCTATTTGCTTCACAGCCTAAAAAATCCATAGTATTTTTTCATATATTTTCAACCCCTTGCCCATTTCCTTCGCCCAAGCGCTCCCGAGAAAACGCAGCTTCAAAGTCGGGATTTTCACACCCTGCGGGCCGCCATGACTGGTCGTCCGGTCAGCGCGGGAATAAGGCTTGACGTCAGAAAGCGAGAGGCAAGCTAGTAGTAGTCATT
Source organism: Ellobium chinense (assembly GCA_033807755.1). Lineage (NCBI taxonomy): Eukaryota > Metazoa > Mollusca > Gastropoda > Ellobiida > Ellobiidae > Ellobium > Ellobium chinense. Next base: position 173,455 of record JAWQUT010000134.1, on the reverse strand, counting down.
ATGCAAAGAGAATTATCCACATGCAATAACTTTNACCTCTGTCCGCATATAGCTTTCGCTAAGAGTCAGTGTGACACAGACGGACGCGCACTTAACAAACATTTGCAAGAGCAACATAACACGCATCCCCTGTGGACCATCCCTAAAAACAAAGATACACAAAGTGTGCTCCTTTTAATTCCAACCAGTGATTCACATTTCTTGAACTTAGGTATGCTAGCCAAACCAGACATAAATCTTGTATTCCTCTTTCCCCAAACTGTCCAAGTGTTGAGTCCAATTTCACGGAAATGAACATCATCTGATTCTTACACTAGAGGTTTCTAGGGTCCATCAGAAGTTCTGATGGACTATTAACTGGACAATGCCATAAAAGTGACTGTTAGCATACTGCTTGAAATGCGATGGTCTATAGAGTAGATAAGGGCGAATGGAGGTGGAGGAGAAGGGCTTCTTCTCCCACAGGTACAACAAGTCTATGTTTTCAGATGCTCTTTCACGTAGTCCCACTTGTCACCCATGTTTGGTATGCCCCATCATGCCACTGTATCTGTGTTCCCCTCACCCCGTCCAGGATAAAAACAAACGAACAAACTTGCATTGTGCTTTTTCATATTTCTCAGACTGTGGACGTTCATGCTGCCATAGAATGGCAAAGCAATATGATGTGATGTCACCAAGTTGAGATAATAATATTAATAGAGCGTTCTGTTTTTGGATGGCAGCGGTGGAACTACTGCGTACAAACAAAAAAAAAAAAAGACTTTTCCCCCTGAAATCGGAAAATCAGATTTGGGCCTCAAAAAATAGTCTTTCCGATTTCACAGGAACGTTTGGCAGCTATGCTCATGGACTTAAACATCAGCTTTCTAGTGGTCACGAGATTCTAGACATTTCCATTGTCCTGAAGGTGTACGCCAAATGTTACTCGTACAATCACCGTCTAGACGTTCATCAGGACTAATGGTAATAAAAAGGTACAGGTCGCAGTGGAGGCAACAAACATTCAATCGAAGTACGGTCGACTCCGCTTTATCGCAACTTCCACTTGAACACAGCTTTTAGTGTTCTTTTGTAACCGACTGCTGTACTATTTACACAAATCATGATTCCTCTTGCAATGCGTCTTATCGTCCTCTAAAATGCTGTAAAGATTCACTACCCTGTGAGACGAAGGGAAATATTCAAGTTTCAAGATTTCTTTCAAGATATGCCTTTTCCCAGCCATTTAAGCACAACACAATTTTATAGGTCATAAAGAACACATGTACAGGAATCCAAACACTACATACTCTGCTGCACTCATCTCTCAACCGCTCTGCGTATGCCCATAATCGCCACTCCTTTTAATTCGTAAAATTTTCCATATTCTGCAGGAGTTGCCATTAAACGAAGTCGTCTGTATCATTCATTCATTGTTTCACCGTCGTCAGGCAGAAATGACAAAGAACCAGCTTAAAGCCGGATCTTGGAGGAATATCGACTAATGCCTAGGCTAGCAAGGATGACTTTTCAGTAGCTTGGTTTAATCCTTTCTCAAGACAAGAATTCAGCCATAGAAAAGTTCTGAAAAGACAGACCAGGATTATAACTACTTATTTGCCTTTCAACTTATGAGTTCAAAATCGATGATAAATTTAATGTTGACTGATATAGTCAGAGGCGACGGAGAGAATTGCAACGAGATGAGGTACAGTAATGCCTGATTGGAGTGACATCGCCATTTCCGACAGGGAAACGCGTTCATATAGAATTCAGACAGAGGGCCATGAGCCAAAATTCAGATACAAACTGAACTGTTGTGATGTTAGTTGTCATCTCATGTCTATCCTCAAAAGATTTCTTACTTACATACTACAGTCATCTGATAAAATGGCGGGCTGACCAGCGTCTTGACAAATGCGTTGGCATCAAAAGTCATCCTTGATCTATTGAGCAGGTCTGTGCCCAAGTGGGTTAAAATTACTGGTTAACCCAAAAACGACGCAAGACACCCACTGAATCGGTTCACAAGACTCTGTAGGTTCCAAAAGGATTCTGATGCCTACTAATGGTGCGGACTGCGGTTATGCGAAGTCTACAATACCAGATTTTTGAAATATCATTTAATAATAACAACATAAAGCTTCAGGAATTAGGGCAACTTTCGAAATCTTGAAGGGTCCAAGTATTTTTATTTTCCGAAGATTCTCCCAAGACATGTTCGGGTTAGGCTTGGGAAACAAGATGAAGGTAGAGAGAACGCATGACACAAACCAGTGAGTATAGCAGCATTGTTCGGTAAGGAAGACTCTCTTTGTGTAACTATGATGGAACTGGAGTTGCCGACCACCTAAGATTCATTTCAGGAAGTCAGGAGAAGGAACACAATGATCAGCAGTGGTGCTCACATAAAACATCCATTCTTCATTATCTATCCATTGTACACAATTCTTGCTATATTGTAACGGTTCGTTACTAGCACATACGCAGCTTCCGCAATGCGAAGTTGGTTGTGGGAGAGGGAAGATGCCTTTTCCACCCTCNTCCTCCGCCCCCCTCCCCCCAAAAAAGGGTGCACAAAAAACAGGATAGACATAAAAAGATAAGAACACGTGAAGTTGAGGGCTGCACAGCAATGCTGGTTTGTTGTTTTTTGGTTGTTTTTTTTTTTNGGGGGGGGGCGGGGCGAGATGGTAACGGTTCTGTGCAGTTGTAGTAGCAGCAGCCATGTTAATATTTAACTGGAGGTATGGATTTTGCAGGCAGTACCACCCGTCCAATCATAATATATTACTCTACGCTTCTTGTCACATCTTGGTCTCTTCCTCTTAAATCAGTCTGACTTTGCTTCCTCTTAAATCAGCCTATCTTCTTTTCTTGTTAGACCAGTCTATTTTCTCCTCCTTTTCAGTCAGTCTATCTTATCTTCTCTTCCTTGTAAATCAGTCTATCTCGTCTTCCTTTTAAATCAGTCTTATCTTTTCTCCCTTTAAAATTAGTCTGTCTTCTCCTCCTTTTAAAGCAGTCTTTAAATCAGTCTGTTCTTTTGTTCGTTTTCTTTTCTGGCAGTTTTTATGACTTTGTTTTGACCATAACGTACTTGTTATGGCACAAAGTTAAAAATCTACAAAATATGGTTCCTTATCACCTATGAGCACAATCGTTGTGTCTATATTATGTACTTATATTAGCGGTCATGTCGTCCTTAGCCTTCAGGCGAGAAAAGCGACCTCCGTTGACAGTCTCTGGAGACTGCTCACACTATTAGACACTAAATAAGGTTCTGTGTACCAGGCGTGTACTAGAGGGGTACCTGGGCCTCCACAAAATGTATGCTCCTTCCCCTCCCCTGAATTCTACTAGCCTTCCAAGACATAGTTCCACTGTAGAAGTGCCTCATTTCTCGGCAGTATCCTTTCATGTGTCCCCCCCCCCCCCCAAAAAAAANAAAAAAAAACACCTTCAATACATACCCATTTGTTACGCCTCTGCCAGATAGCATATTAAACCTCATTACAAGGTCTGCAAACATTATCAGAGGCGATAAGATGAAAGTACTGTTATGAGAGAGAGACGACGAGAGAGAAAGAGAGTGAGAGAGAGTGAGAGAGAAAAAGAAAGAGAGAGAGAGAGAGAGAGACAGAGCCCGTGTGCTTAGATCTGTGTGCATGTATATTTCAAGAGCGTGGCATGGAGACAACATAGCAACTTTGGGGATGGGAGGGGGGACAGGGGTTGCTCTTTACACATTAGAATCGCTTTGAGATGTCACGTAAACGAATCCTCACTCTCTCTTCTCTCCCTCGCTTTTTCTCTCTCTCTCATGTGTGTCTGTGTGCATGCGCGTGTGTGTGTGTGTGTGTGTGTGTGTGTGTGTGTGTGTGTGTGTGTGTGTGTGTGAGAGAGAGAGAGAGAGAGAAAGAGAGAGAGATCAGTGGGATATTGTGAGAGTGTATAATAATGATTCTCTGTGAGATGATGACAGGGAGCATGAGAGAGTTGTAATAGCTCTGCTGTATGTAACACTATAATTAAACTTTCTATTCCGTAACGTAGCCAGCAAAAGGTGTAATTTGCTAGCCCGCAAATCACAGAATTTTTTTTTTTTTGCCTGCGCAATTTCACACACAATTTTAAAAAAAAAAAATTGTCCTCTCATTTCTTAGATATAGGAAGCTCTCTTGCCACTAGCAACTACAAAAACGGTCTCTCTATACGCAGAAGAGGGCAGCATTACTTAATCATTTACTCCCTTATCAGGACTTACAAAAAGGAAAAGAAAAATCAGTAAAGCAAGGCTTGAAGAAATTTTTTTCATACATTTTTTTGCATTAATCATTGTTCTTTAGACAGGATTTCATCACGTTCCGTCATTTCAGATTTTTTTCAGATTGTAGATTTCAAATTTCCCAAGTTTATTTCCATTGTAATAATGTTATACAGTGTGGAAATACAGCTACCACTGGACAATACATACGCAGACAAACGAACAAACAAGCAGACAAATAAAAAGACAATCAGACAGACAGGAAGACATCTTAACATCCTAAAAATGACTTCAGGGCGAAGTTTCATCCCTGCTAAGAAAACAGGATTATCTAAACTCGTCTCTCGTTTGGAGAGAATGCGGTCCTGTACAACTATTTTGCTACGAGGTAGCATGAAAAGATGGAGTCCTCATTAGGTATTGAGCACGAACTATAAGATTCTTACACCGCGGGTAAGGGATGCACGGATTTCTACGATGGTGAGACCTTGTAGATTTTCGAGAGCACGCCAGAAAGTGTCTACGGTCGAGCCCTGGAGAAATTCTTGGATTCCTTGGCTAAATTTTTTTTCTTCCCATATACCTTTGATTGAACACAAGGCAATTTTTTATCCAAAACACGCAGAAATTATGAAAAAAGAACGCCTAAAAGTGGAAAACATGCCTTGCGATTTAATTTGCCCATCCTTCAAACTACAAATATATGTCGTTATAAGATTCTCTGTTAAGTACAGCTAAAGGGGGGTTGCGTATCGGAGAAACACAAATCCCTCATGGTTTTCCGCACTATAAATCAGCTAAATGTATCTAATTGTTTAAGAAATGAATTTCAATAATTTCATCAAAACCACCGTAAAAGTCGGACCAAAATGACACCAATATTAACGTGCATTTTACTCAAATATGTGAAATACGCTATTTTTCATCGAGTTGGACGGCCCGCAGATACGGCTTTCTCCCACTCAGCCACAAGTGTATCCATCAGTACCGTGTCCTCAATGAGTCCTGGCACATTCATGCATAAAAGACAAGCAGCCAATATCTCACAGTCCCAGAGGAGATCCAGCAAGCGGCAAGAGTCTTTCACGTGTACAAGAGGTCTGAGAGCAGAGACAGAAAACAAGAGTTCATCTACAAGAATACGTCTTTGGTTCCGTGTTGTTTTCTTTCTCATTCGGACACGCGGACAAAGACCAGCTTTAGTAAGGCTGATGTATTGCGAGGATAATTACACAAATACGCCGATCCTCTTTATCACAAGCCCCCGATAACACGTAGAAAGTTGCTGTTAAAAGGGGTTGCAATTTATCCATTGACGTATGTATCACAAATACTGAATTCTGTTCTGTTGCTTTTTATCGGAGACTGAACTGCATCAATAATGTAAACCGCAGTTTTCGCTGTTCTGCATTGCCTCGCTCAATCGGCCATAGGGTTGAGATACATAATAATATCTTATTTTAGACCAAGTCCCCATTCTGTAATTGAATCAACTGGACTGGGAGATGACTTCAAAGGGCATAGACTAATGACGGGTCCCATTATCCAAACTAGACAGACAGACAACGAATGCACCAGAGGCGATAGAATACTCAACGCACCGAAACGCACCCAGAACGAACGCCTTTATGCCATGAAAAGTGTTGGACCGTGGTGGACAATCGGAATTACCTGCTCCGGAAATCATTAAAACTCGCAAAATAAAAGAGAAGAGATATTTTACCCGACCAAAACACAGACAGGAACGCACTTAACTTGTTCTGAAAATATAGTTTTTCTATAATTTCCACAAACAAAGGGGTAAAGAAAGGGAGCCTCCTAAGTCTCTCTTTATACACACACATTGTCGCTATCTCAGGAAAGCGGCGCCCGTACAGCCTTCCAGCGGTCCTTACGTTAGATTACGCACAGCAGTAACCATGGGAAACTTCTAAAACATAAGCAGTGATAACTGTACTTAACGCAGGACGCTTACTAACGAATGGATTATGCATACTACTACTGGACTTTCATGGAAGAGGAATAACCCACCATACATCACTAGTATTGGATGTAAAGATCTTGAGCATACCATTACTACCCCATGGTCCGTAGGCGACCCTCACGACCTGCACCCGAATCTCCATCCACGTGAAGATGACTTGAGATACCCGGCTCTCCGTGTAAAGAGCACTCTCTTCCGGCGGAAGATGAACCGCTGCTTGTGCTCGTGCGCTAACAGAGGCAATTAAGGATGTCATAATACAGCTAGTTATCACTTACGAGCGTCTTGAGTACTTTAGAGTCGAGGACATAAGAGAAAGTGAGTCCTGCCTTTACAAGAAAAAAAGAATCGTATACTATTCCAAGGTCACAATTTTACAGGAGACACACACACAAAAAAAAGAAAAAAACAATGTTCGTGCTGAGCTTCCCCTTATTAATTAACCAACGGGGACAATTTGGTTGGCTTTCTCGGAAACTATAAAAGTTATGACAGACCCATGTGGAAAGATAAAGCACACAATGCCCCATTCAATGGTATCAAAATCTGAAAGTGACGTAATTTGGCGAAAAAAAGAATTTCTTCGCAAAACAATAGAAAAGATGTTCAAGGTAGGAAAAGTGAAGACATAACTATGAGACAAGTATGGAAAGACCTGTGTAAAGACCGAGTCCGAAATAGGATGAAATCAAATAATGAAAGAGAAGGAAATCCAGCATGCGTCCATTAAGTCCCACCATCATTTAAGACAATAGAATTATTGCAATAACATCTTGCAACTCTCTGAACGTCGTGTTGGAAGCTGTTTCTCAGCAAAACACTAAAGAAAGTTAAAAATTAAGAGCGAATTCTAGAAAAAAAATCAAAGTATATAGATCTACGGTGTTAGATTATGATCACACATAAAGTCGTCCTTGGCCAGTCCAATAAGTTGTTTCGTCTTCCATACAACGCAACGTCAAAGACCATATTAACTCACTTAGGCTCACGAAGACTCACAGCTAGAAGCTATCCCTGAACGCTCAAAACAGTGTAATACACTCAGGCCAACGAACTATCACTTTATTACATTAGTTCGGGGACGTCCCTGAATCTCATTACTTCAAGGCTAAACTCTTCTGTTTCTATACACGACATTGTACTTCAGAGCGCCCCTGGAGCAATTACATGTACCACTCTTGGTGGTAACACTAAAAACTAATGGTAGTAATATTAAAGATCCTCTAATGGTAAATAGTAACACTAAAAATTATCTAATGGAAGTAACGCTAAATATTACCTAATGGCAGTAACACTAAAGATCATCTAATGAGATTTACTACTTTGACGTCAGCACAGGTCGAGAATTCCAGTCCTAATAAATACTGTACTTTTCCTGTCGCGGACGGAGATTACGTTAATTGTGAGTGGCCCGAACAGTGACGTCACGCATGCTTACACAGTTAGCTTTAGAAAATGTATTTATTGTCTAGTAATCAGCAAATGCAAGATGTTTTTACCGAACGACATCAATAACTTTCTACTAGGAAGGATATTTATTTAAAAAAAACAAAAACTAACACAACTAGAGAAAGAAACTTTTTATACGCTTTTATTTAGACATACAAAAGGAAGTTATATCGTCAGGCTCACTCCACATTTGCCTTAGTCATTTTTTTTTTTCGGAGGGGGGGGGAGGTGGGATGATTTCAGTTGTTTATATTACTATGATCTACAATATATCTTCTCTTTTCCTATTAAAACCATTGTAGAGGTTTGACTCGTTATTACATCCCAATTTTACAGCACAACCACATCTGCCTCATTGATTTGCTGCAGCAGATTCACAGCGCTAAATCTCTCAAACCCTCAAAAAAAAAAGACTTTAGGCAAAAGTGGAATGAGCGTGACGGTACGCCAAAATATTTTTTGTACCTATATTATTCTAGGCTTCTGCACTCTTACACTTATAAGAAAACCATCATGTGGGGCTTGTGCAGATAATATTTTCGCGAAATGTCATTTCCTAGTTTTCGAGAAAAGTAGATCCTTGAGGAAAAAAAAATAAAAAACCTTTTACAGTAATGCGATTCGTCACGATACCTTCCTCAGCTTTCATATCCATTGATTTGGTCTCAGCCCTGTTTGTATAGATCTACGCTCATTCATTCACCTCTTATATTCAATCATGATGATTGATTCCCTGAAGTTGGCAGTTTCATGACTGAATCCCCGAAGGTGCCATTTTTATGACTAAATCCCTGAAGTTGGCATTTTTATGATTGAATCCCTCAAGTTAGCATTTTCATGTCGAGACTTTGGACTAACGGCTTTCTTAGGGCCTAGTGTAATTCTGAGTATTTTGTGTGCATAATAAAGAACGATGTGTACTTTCGATATTCCTTAACACGATAGCAAAGATGATTTTGATGATGATGATGATGATGATGATAATAATGATGGCGTTGCTGATGGTGTTTTACTGATGACAGTAACGGTAAAACGAAGGAGGATGACGATGATAATGATGCTATTGATTTTAATGATGATGATGATGATGATGATTTCTATTGATAAAGGCCTTAGAGCCGAAACGTTTAGATGTCATTTTCGATCTTAATTCTTTACTAGAATTTTAATAAATTCCCTGAATTAAGGTTGAGCTTTTAATTTTTCTAGTTTTAAATGATGATGATGATGATGATGATGAAAAAATTTCCTACGCTCATTAAGGCTGACGATGATGCGCAGGTTGCATCGGAAGGCCTTCAGAAATATAAGTAAGTGATTTTCCATTGGATTTTATATTTTCTATTGGATTACTACGATAGGACCTTCGATGTGTACAGACACAATCTACTTATAAAAACCACCATGAGCATTAGTAATGTCTGTATGACCATCATCTACAATATTCCAAATTTCCTACCATGAAACGTTAACTATTTTTAAAAATAAATCCATTATACATTTTTCAAAATAGTTGTGTTTCATACCTAGGCAGAATCACATTTAGTTTCAATGATGTTGATAGTGGTGATAGTAGTAATGTCTGAAGAAGGCTTTTTAAGGTTGAAATCCTGCTACGTAGAGTCTGTCGTTATAATAATTAACAGAGGTTTTCACATCTATTCTTGCGGTTTCCAATTTTAAAACTTTTATGTGATTGTGGTGCTGGTTATGATGATAATTACAATGATAATGATGTTAATGGCTATTGGAGGTGATGATGATAATTGTGCTCTTATTTCAGTCCCGAGAAGTCGATTCCATCCTGTTATTATATGAAATTATTACATAAGTGATTAAATTTCTTCGCAATGACGGACCTTTTTTTTTTAGTATCATGACGAGTTGTTTTTTTTACATGTTGGAAATAATGATGATCTGGTGGTGAAGATGATGATGACCATGATTATGATGATAATGATGATGATGATGATGATGATGATGATGATGATGATGATGATGATGATGATGACAGGGTAATTCCCGACTCGGCTTCGTGCGAAAGAGAAATCAAAGAGTAGTCCACACCATCGCTTCATAACTAATTTTCCCCACCCTAATACCATTACATAATTTCCCGGAGAAGCTGCCCTCAGGCGGGTCTCTCTTACATTCCCAGCCAGTCAAGACAACATTCTCACTAAAAAGGCGAGGTCTCATCAATGTTGCCACGCGAAAGGATTTTTTTCCTAAATTTGGGTAAAACGGCTTTGCACAAGCCATTTTCCTCTGCATAAGAAAAAAATCATATTTCGTACGCTGTGTGGAAAAAAACAAAACAGTCTAGGCTAAAATAGGTAACATGCCTGGTTCTGTTCTCTTTCAGAGTTAAATTACGCAATTTCCCCCCACTAAATTCGCTTTCACATCGTGCGTAGGAAAATGTAGGGATAAAAATCACTTCCATTATAATATGGGATAAGCACATGACCTGAGTGGCAACACTAGGTCTGAGTAACCTGTCTTCGGCCACCGCTAATCGACGAACTCTGCCGAGCGAAAAATAAGAAACCAAATTTGGTCGAAGAGATAGCTGCGACAGAGATATCTTGATGCAACCATTTTCAGGGTTGTTGATTTTTTCCTGTAATTTCTTCAGTTTGCGTGCTTGCA
>JAWQUT010000134.1:136324-163028 GCA_033807755.1 Ellobium chinense | reverse complement strand
GGGAGGAGGGGTGGATGAGCATGGGGGAGAGAAGGAAGAGAAAGAGAGAGAGAGAAAGATCGTAAGGTATGTGCGAGGTTCAGAGGTGTTTATTCTTTTAAGAGATGGGAAAGGCAGAAGGAACCAAGATAAAAAGTAAGAAAGAATGATGTGTCTCTCGGAGTGTCCTTTCGTGTCATCGCTGGTTTTCCCCTCTTCCCGGCTAATTATATTGTTTAAAAAAAGAATATTCCAGCTTTTAAAAAAAAATTTGCTTGATAAGAAAGAGAGGAAGATCACTGGGAAGAAAAAAAAGGCCATGCCATCGAGGAAGCCACAAAAAGAACATTAATGTTCCGCCCAAGTCTCTCCCGCCTCGTCTGTCAAATATCGTCCACAAAAGTGCACAAAAATTAAGATCTAATCTGCTAAATTAATATACGTGCGAATTTTACTTTCAGAATATGAAGAGCTTGTTTTTCGTCGGAAACACAACCCACTGGGAATGGAACAGCAAGGACTGATCCTACAAGCTAAATATAGATATGGCGGGCTTCGATGCAATGTATTTCTGGTTGGTTCATGGGAGTAGTATGAGTTTGCAATCCAACCATGAATTTGTGGATCATGAGAAAGTAAAGTCACCCTGAACTTTTGGTCATATTATTACGCAATATTTCCTCCCCAATCATACCAAAATGTTATTACCATTTTTTGTTTATTACCACTTCATTTTGTTCCTCATTTTCATTTCTTTATTTAGTACACAGTTATGTTGTTTTGTCTGTGAGCAAATATGCAGCTATTTTGTTCTGTCTCTGTGCCGCCAATGTTTGACCACTTATATGTTATTATGTAACCTGGGTTCGATTGAATCAAAACTGAAATTGAAATTGAAACTGAATGTTTTTATCTACAGCCGTGACCTCACCATTACAAGCGCTGTGACTGATTAGTTGTAACGTGTTTCGCCGGTTGTAAAAGTGCATGCCATTGGCTCAGAGACTATTTTCGAGAGCTGAGAAGAAAGAATCATGAGCGAGGTAGCCTTCTGAATGAAGGCAACTGAATTTTATGAAAGCAAAATCAATCTTTCAAGCGAATCTATCCATGGGAATCGTTTATATTATACAAATATATAAATAGATCACCTTATTCCGAATGGCTAAAAGCCTGGGTCCATCTTAGATTCTGAAATACAATGGACATAGAAAGTGCATGGGACGTTATGGTGATTGAGGCGTCAATTGGTTATTACAAAATCTTTCACTGACTTGCTAACAGTAGACAGATTCATTCAGCGAAAATGGCCTGAGGACAAATAGAGCCTTTCTCTAGCAAAATGTTTGTCGGAAATTTTATTCCTAAGAAAGTATAAAACAGATTCTCAAAGCAATTGCCATGACCAGAAACGCTTTCTTCGTGAGAGCGTCTTCATTATGTTACGTCATGAATAAGAAACAGACTAGTATGACGTGGCATCAGCGAGACAGAGAGAGAGAAATTTTAATGCTACCCACAATTCTGGTCTCAACGTGTAAAGCCCAGCTGGTAGAAGCTATATGTGTTTATTTTTGTTTCATATTTTGGAAAGTAAAAAATGCTTACGGATTCACTTTCAACAATACCGAAAAGATATGGAACAAGGACCACAAGCTGCTTAGTGTGTTTACTTCGTTGTACAGTTTCTGATAAGTAAAATGCTTACATAATAATATTCGCTTTCAACACTGCCGAAAGAAGGTGGCTATGGAATTTCACTTCTTCTGCTCCCAGTCAAAGGTTTCCTTTAGGCTTCTTCCTTTTTTTTTTCGCGCACTGACGGTTGACAAATAGGCTGCGACCCTTGTCATTTACGCTGCTACTGCCAAATACCACGCAGGTGTGAAGAATTATTTCTACTACCTAAAATTAAGGTATTCTTCCATTGCCAGCCTGATCCGGGAAGTAGAAAAAAATTCAAAACTAAAACATGTGGCGTAAAACGCTGTCTATCAATTGCCAACACTGCTTTTGTAATAATGAAGGAGAATGCCCAACCCTCCCATATAATATGCTGGACCACTTTCGGGTTATTATGCATGGACGGTCATCTGGGCATCGCACGCCACAACTCCAGCAATAATTACTTTCTCCGTTTTCCCCATTCCCATAGTCAGAGAAATATTATGATTGGCTAATATGGTTTCTTACATTGGGTTCCAATGGCTAATGCATCTTTTACTTTCGGAAACGAAGATCTGATGACGCATCACGCTACTATTCTGCTTCTACTGATGGTGGACTTCATTGAAGTTGACTACTTGAAAACGGTCTGATCTTGCAGCCAATTTCGAAATGTTCATGACTTCATAACAATTTAGTTATGACAGGCGACGTTGTTATTACCGTGGGTATCATACAAACTACTTTCAATACTTCTCCCTGAGACAGAGATTAAGGTGGCGTGGCGATTTGGATGCAGGGTGTTGATGGGCGTATTGAGTGATGATTAATTTATGGGTATGAGTGAGTTTGTGCGTGTGTACCTGAGCATTTTGCATAAAATTACTTATTATAACGAGGGTTATTGCCTTCTCATATTCATGCAATGCTTCTCATCAGACCAAATCACTCAATAATTTTCTCAACTTCTCAGGGAGCAGACAGTATCTGCGGCTAGCACTTTCTATTCCCAGCTATGGGTCACTAGATTTCAATGTCTGAGAGAATGATTATGGAGGAGGGTATTTCTTGGACGAATCATCTATTTTTTATGTATTATGGTGTTGTTTGATACTAATTTTGTCCTTTGTTTTGCTTCTCTGTAACACAAATAATTCATTTTCTGTGTTACGATCAACCACTATTGCAGCAATATCGTAACAGTCCCTTAACATTTTCCTCTGTCCATTGTCTGTGTTAATTGGTTACCTGGCTAACAGCAGAGAAATATATTGTCAGATGTTATAGCTCAGCGGGTGCCAAATGGCAGCGGCATTGTCTCCTCATCGGGGAATTGAGAAAGTTATTGACTTATCTGGGCACGAACATTGAGAAGTCCCGTGACTTGCATATTAGATCTATAAACTTCGTTATTATTATTATCATTTTTAGTGTTGTTGTTGTTGTTGTTGTTGTCATTATCATTGCAAAAAGAAGGTTCTCGACCAAATCTGTACCACAATTTAATGGTTTTATTTCAGATCAAGTCCGACCCTTCCATCAAGTTTCATTCAATTTGTTTCTCAACTTTTCGAGGACATCTAATCCTGTCGACCAACCATTCAAGCGCGCAAGTAACCAACCAACCAACCAACCAACCAACCAACCAACCAACCAGCTAAGCAGTAAAGTAAGCAAGCGACCGACCGACCATCAACTAATCAACCATGCAAGCAAGCAAGCTACCAGCCGACCAGCCAGCCAGCCAGAAAACCAACCAACCAACCAACCAACCAACCAACCAACCATCCAACCAGCCAGCCAATCAACCACCCAACCAACCAACCATCCAACCAGCCAGCCAGCCAACCAACCAACCAACCAAACAACCACTCACCCATCAAGTTCAAAAACTTCAAATGAAAACGTAACCTCAATGGAGGAGATAACAACCAAACAGTGGGCTAGACATGAGGACATTGCAGTCTGATTCCCTCCCCTGCATCACGCAATAACGCGACAACAAAAATTCTACCACGCCACTCATACCATTATGGAATACTCCCACAGAGACTACCAAAGCACTCACGCTCAATGTTGCATGTATCGTATTCGACTAGTGAAACTCATCGTCATCCTCCTTCCCCCTCCCCCCTCCTTTTCCCAGTCCCAAACCGACCCAGACAGACCTAATGGAAGAACACAAGAGTCCTTATTAGTACTGTCTGTCTGCCATATTCCCAAGTTATGAGCCCTTAACAAGCTACGGACGATTTTTGAAAACTTGCTATTAGGATTTTACGATATTTGGCAGCTCAGTTGGGGTGAAAAGAACACTATTCTTTCGCTTGAGAGCGCTATATCGGGGTTACCAGATTTAACTGAAGAGAGGGCCAGATTTATCTCAGAAGGGGTGCCAAATTAATGACAAAATATGCCGACAAAAAATCTCTAGCGCAATCTTGATCAAAACCAATGCTTTTCAAAGGAGCAGGAACATTTATCCATGATTTTTTTTTTAAAACACGGAGACAATTGGTGGTTCAGTGTTTGAAGTTTACGCAAGTTCAGTGAGTATTTGATGACAAGCCTGACTGCAAAAGACATCGGAGTGTATACTAGCAATATAGTTGGGGTGACCTTGAAATAAAGGGTTGGGTTTTGCACGCGGCACTGCATTAAAGTTTGATGAGGTGAAAAAAACAATTTTTAAAAGTGCCCGGAAAATTGTTCGCTGACTAATGCTCGCCAGTGTTTCTGAAATGTGGCATCTGATTCGACAATATGATAACCCTGGTTTCATCTCCACCCTTTGCACTATGGCAGAAAGTAGGACTCGGTTGCGGCATTTCTACAGTCAGATATCAAGGGTTCTCCTTCTCACATTTCTAACGTCCCTTTTTTTTTGTTTTGTTCAGTTTGCTAATGAATTGGTAATTTCAGCCTGGTATTGATTGTACAGTGGTGGTGTAATTGTTATGTCTGTTGTTAGCGAATGTTGCCATTTCTCGTAATGACGCAAAAAGGATGATAACAGAATACCTTGGACTGCTCAACGTCTTTTTGATAGTCGATTGGGGGAACTGTCTTTGCTACTTGCATGAAATATTCCGGGTTATTCGATCGTTATATATTTTTAAAATCCCCGATTATGCCCAGCTTATGCATCAACTTCCTTCTTCTCGGTGCCAAACTACGCTTGTTTTTCTCGGCTCTCGTCGGATCCTGGATACGGGACAGGACAAAATCGTCTACCGATCACAACATCTACTTAATAGCAATATTTTCTGGATAGTTGACTACGCTTAATCGCAACCTAATGGGCGGACGCAATAAGCTGTGTTTAAGCGGTTGAAGCTATTAAACGGCACAGTTTGTCTTGGGCTTTCACACAATGTTATGTGGAAACTGTTGCCTTTTTACGGCGGGTGCCATTAAGCCAACTGCTATTAATCTAAAGCATCAGAGTACACGGCTATGATATTCTAATCACAACATACAAGGCAACTCCTTATTATGGCAACGGTGTCCACAGTTTTTATAGTTTTATAGAGCTTCAATTAAGCGACGGCAACTGGAAGTGACAGGTCAAATAACCTGATAGTCCTATAGCAGAACACCCGGCAGCAACGATCTCGGCTATTGCGTCAACTCGAGCATTTCCGGTCAATCAGTTCAGCGGTCAGCAAAGTCGATAAACTGCGACAGAAAAATGGGATGGTGCTGGCTTTTGTTTGATGAACTCATTTTCTGTCCAGTGGCAGATCTGAAGACTCTCCATAGATTGGTGGGAGTAGAGATTGTGGGGTAACACCACCTGTTCTTCCCCTCCCCCTTCCCTCTCACTCCCCAATCTCCATAGAATGAAAACCTACCTCCCATCAAACCAAAGAGTGAGAGAAACAAGAATTACTCCTCTCGTAGGAGGAAGGCTCCATCAAGATGCCCTCCCGTGCCCCATCTTCTAGATCCGCCACCGTTTCCGTTGTTCGAATTGTTATTGTTGCTAAAGAATAGTCTAGTCTAGCAAAGAGCCAGACAGGGGAAAAAGAGAACACAGTTTCAATTAGAATAATGGACCTTTCCCGTGAGCACGTGTGCAGAGCCGGAGAAGAAACAGTTACCTCGTAATGGGACAATCGTCTCAATAGCATCTGTTGGGACCGTCTGTTCTTTTTTTTATCCTTACATCTGTCATTCATTCACTAATTCCTCCTATTTGGTGCCTTTTTTTTCTTTCTTTCTCTTTTTAATACTCTTTGTACCGTATGATTCATTATGAGGGTCTGCTTGGTCGCATCGACCCTTCTGCATTGTGATTTCTTCTTGTAGCTGGTTTCCGTGAATATTAAACGCACACGAGCGTTGCTCATCCCTCTCGAGGCAGAAAAGTAAAAGTCAACAGAAAGGCACTTGGGAGTCATGACCCAAATATGACCCAGCCTCTTTAGAGTGTCAGGATGTCAGAGGGCCGAAGCACTTGCGAGACATGAGGTATCTTTGCCTAATGATCTTCTCTTGCATCGCTCTCCGAATAAAAGAGTTTTCTATCCAATCATCATATATTATTATGCAAATAGGTCTCTTACTTAAAAAACATATTATACGCAACTGGCACGCCATCAGAAAAGTCTGAAATTTTCCCAGAAAGTTATAGACTCAAGATGTGTGGAGGTTACAGACTTCTAATTGGATGAAAATAGCATGTTGTCATATGCGTTAGGAAGACAGTCAAAAAAATATGTCCTTTGGACAGATTGTGGAGAATGGGCCCTAGATTTGTGAACCTACCTGCGAATTGGTTTGCATTCTCTCCTGATTTTGTAAACTAAACCTGCAGTTTGGGTCATTCACTTCGTTTTCTGTGTGGGCCGATTGTGCGGAGCACTTGTCGTCAAGGAAACTAGTTAGCTTGTTTTAAACCCTTTCGATGTATCGGTTCCTAGATCGAAAAGGAAATGAAAAGCATTTATTTTCAACATCATTTTAATAAGCTCATTGAATGCTGCAAACAATTAAAGAAGACTTCGGAGATTGTGGAATTTCTTGTAAGTGACAGCAGAGGAAAGAATTTATTGGCTCAAAGAGGGAAATCAGGTTAGGCTTCTGTAACCTGGAATGTGACGCCAGTCTTATAGTTTTTATCTCTTACTTACATTACATGAATCCAATCCAGGTCCCCGCAATTCAGATGCCCCTCTCAACTAGGCCATATGCAAATAGTGACCCACCTTCATGGTTGGCCCAACACACGCAAGTTCAGAGCAACTATGTGCTATGTGGTAAAGACTGCGTAGTATAAAGCTATTGACCTAAGTAGGCTTGCAAGTTTTAGCCAGACCCATCACATTTAAGTGATACATCAGTGCCTTGCAAAGATAATTTTCATAATGGGGTTCAGAAGTCTTGTAATCAGGAAGTCGCTAGTGCAATTTTGCATTATTTCCTTGACAAGCCGATTCATTTTGCAACTTTCTCAACATCTTAGGGAGCATAGGACTGTGCTACAGAAGAGGGCTGGTCGCGTGTTTGCATATGGCACTGCAATGAGCTCAAGTTGAACCTGGAAGTCCGGCAAATTTCGTAGGCAATACCCTGGAAGCTTCCACTCGTGCTTGATTTAGGGTGAGGGGTAGTAGGAGTAGAGTTAAGGGAGAGAAAGTGATATCAAGGAAAGGTCCCTAGAAGTTTAGTTAACAATGTTTAGGTACTCCGTCATGTGTGCCGGAAGGTGATCTATGGGACATAGATGAGAATGGGAGAGGGACGGGCGGGGGATGCGACTCGCTCAGGTGCGGGTACTATGGCTTGGAGATGAGTAATCAGTTCATTACCTCGTCATAACCCCTGGAGGAACTACAGCCTTGATCTAATGCAGTGAATAAAATATTTGACACTAAAACATGTCCATTAGATCACACATGTGATATGCTGAGCTATCACATCAGAATGCTGAACATTTTTCCTAACGCATGTTGTGAAACCTTGACCTGTGACATCTTTCGGATAGAAGTATACTATAAATAAGGATTCTCCTGATATAACAGGATCACGGGCGTAAAGGGTTAAATGGGAAGGTTCCCCATGCTCCGTGACAAGAACCGCATGGCTCACGTGCAAATTAAACCAAGCCACGGAAAGGCCCCTGGCTTCATCAGGCAGTTGTCGATAGCAGGTCAGATAAGCTATGAGAGGTTGACGCGCAAATTCTCTCTTCAAAAACGAACATGAAAAAGATCCTTGACGCTCACCCCCTAATGTGGATGTCACACGCATTGACCTACCGATCCAGCAAGGACAAGGCTAAGACGTCGAGAAAGGCGTTACTCCAGGCAGTGCATAATTTTTTAGCGAGTTCGATTACTTAGTCTGGAGAGTACTGAGTACTTTATTTGTTGCTTGTTGCTGGGAACATCGCCACAGCACTCCGGACATGTCCATAGGTGCTCCGATCCCCACGCCAAAAGCCGCCTCAAAGAAAAGCTAATTGTGTCGGTTGACATTTAGCCGAGGATAGTTCTATTCCTTCCAGCAAAGATGCAGCTTCTACTACTCCCTTTCACTACACCCATCTCCTTCATACGACTCACTGCAGGACTGTTGTCCCAGGTTTTCTACTCCTCCTTCCTTAAGTTTCTTTTCAAATTCCTTGAGGATATCTGCCTTGCTGAAACTACTACTATTGATCAATGAAGTTCTATCTCTTCTGACAAATGCGGTATTACCCTTTAACATTGATTTTGATTTTTAGTGATTTGGTAGAGGATTCATTATGCTCAATACTTTCTTCCAGTTTGCATTCATGTCTATCTTCTGAGGAACAGAGGGGAAGCAGATTCCGAAACGCTGCTCGCAGCCTTTCTTGTACCCGTTTTCTCTCTCTCTCTCTCTCTCTCTCTCTCTCTCTCTCTCATTCGTTCATTCATTCATTCATTCAGTCTCAGCCGAGAAAATGAGAGCCAAACAAGGTAATCGAAATGGGCCAAGAATGGAGTCATCAATGACATTGCCAATTCTTCATTGCACTGGAAGTATCCATAGCTAGCGAACAAATATTTGCTTCTACCTTTGAGTAATCGTCCTGTCCTCAAATGAAGGTGCTCATATTAGCAGCAAAAGTCGAAGAAATTGCAGCCGTGAATGTCAGAAAGCTATCAAAGAGTATGGGCAAAATGAGTGTAAAACAAGAGAATCGAAATGCCAAGAAACGAGTCTTGAATGAAGAGCGAGTCCGCCATTTCAGCGGAAGTATTCACAGGAAGCGAGACATTGTTGGTTGATAGCCGTCCTGCCCGACTGTGATGGCGCCCATGTCGTCAGCGAAGCACGAAAGAATCACAGGTCCAAAAGTCAAAAAGCTGTCAAACGGAATGGGCAAAACGAGTACAAAACAAGGTAATCGAAACTACCAAGAAACGTATCTTGAATGATGTCTCGAATCCTCCATTCCGCCACTGGGAACACTCATACAAAGTAAGCTTACTACTTTGATGGCTCACATATTATCATTAGCGAGGGCCGAAGAAGTCGCAGCTCTGAAAGTCAAGAAGCTATCAAACAGCATGGGCAAAACGACTGCAAACTAAAATTAATCGAAAAGGCTCCTCCACATCACCAGAAGTATTCACAGAGAGCGAGCTACTACTGCTGCTGAGTAATCGTCCTGCCCTACTGTGATGGCGCCATGTCGTTAGCGGAAGCGTTGCAGGCGTGAATGTCAGGAAGCCGTCAATCGGCATAGATGTTAACAAGAACTCCGCGAACCATTCCCGGAACAGGTCAGGACAGTGAATACAGGCCTGTGACTAATTATCAAGTCAGATAGGGCAAGATCGCTGTGAAATGTGATTACAGTGACCATAGATGAAATCGGCTCAAGGAGAGAGACGCTACGTCTGCACAGTGATGGATCTAGTGGAGGCATCCTGGCGCCATTCCATCACTCCCTCTGCACACCTCATCCAAATGGAAGCGGTTGGTTCGTTTGCATTCACTCTGGTCAGTGAAAAATAGGGCTATTAAGGCAAAATAGCTAAGGCTATTAAGACTATCCATCATTTCTAAGGAAAGAGTATGGGAAGGACGTGTACCCTTCAACTGTCTTTCCTAAAGAAAACCTTTAAATCCGTCACTGCGTCGGAGTCGATTTTATGTTGAAAGATGTGTAGCATCCAAAGAAAATAAATGGCGGAAAAGAGGGGGGGTGGTGGATGGAAGGAGGAGGGGGCGGGTAAATTGGGAAATAGACATACCAATGACATTCAGAACACCGAAGTTATTTCCTGACGTCGTCTTCGGCAAAAAAAAAATGCAGTACAAAAAGAGCTCAATTTTCATCCCCAGATATTGCACATTATCCTATTCTCTGCTCATCTGGCGTCGCGGGTTGTGATTTGTTCAAGACAGCTGTTCATAAATCATAATTAGTTTGACATGAACATTGCCCAATTATCAGAATCTGTTACATTATATGATTACCACGTTTTAGCTAGGTCCTGAGCAGGTTCGTGACTTGAGTTTTGATTCAAGTTTTGACGCCTTGGGACTGCTAATAACGGCGCGCATAATGCGTCAAAACCTCTTAGAAGAGACCCAGAATTTTGCAAAATGGACATTATGGACATAGAACACTTGTGTACTGTGATGGAATGATGATAGTGGTACGGTACTTCCTGTACAAAGACAAAGAGGGCGAGGGAAAAGAGAGATAGAAAGAGAGTGAGAGAGAAAGAGGGAAAGGGAGGAAGAGCAGGGAGGGAGGGAGGAAGAGCAGGGAGGGAGGGAGAGAGCGAGAGAAAGAAAGCTGGGTTTTTTTTTCTGTTGGGGGAGAGAAGAGGGAGAAAAACATCGCTGGAAGAATATTTCATAAAAAAATGATATTGTCATGACTTAAAGACGTTAACAATTAGCCACTGTTTCAGCCAAAAGTCCCAGAGCGAGGGTGAGAGAGATAGAGGGAAAGAACGATATATATAGAGGGGGAAGAGAGTGAAAGAGAGAGAGAGAGAGAGAGAGAGAGAGAGAACAGAACAGAGGGATGGGGATGCGAGAGGGACAGACAGCAAAAAGATCTCTGGAAGAATGTTGCAATGATCTCACACAGTGACGCCACCACTTGATTCAATTCACTGTCACGACTTGCTGCCAATCAGACTGTGAAAGTGAACCGTCCAATCAAATCGCAATACCGGACCATCCAACTTCCATTTCATACCGCTTAAGGCTGAGACATCTATCCCAGATACTTGCTGAGGATTAAAAGGTCGTACGGCGAACATCGCTAACAGCGGGCTACGCTTCCCTCCCTTGGGAGCCGCTCGCATCGCTCACAACATTAACAAAGTTACGATGTCCAAGGGACTCTACTCCCACAGGACCATGGCTTGGAAGACGTGGAGATGCAAAGACAGACTTTGTGACTACGATCCGTTCGGAAATACGACGTAAATCTGGAGGTTTGTTTACTGTGAGAGCCTATCGCCACACATGAGAATAGAGTTGTTGGTTCGGGTTTATGATTTGAAACATGACGTATTTCATATCCGGGTCTCGTGTTCACTTTTGCCCACAGATTAGTGCCAAAAGCATTGGCGTTTGCATTCCTGAAAAAAATAGAAATGAGAATATACCGTCTTAATATAAAACTCCCAAAATGACGCAGTGAGGTAAACTGTGTGGCTTTTTTTTTTTTTGCAATGTCCCGTCATCTATTGTGCTCGCATATGATGCCATGTATGGCCACGAGTTGCCCCAAGCCTCTGCAGCAATAAACCTCTGACCTCTGGCTTCTATCACTGGTTCATACAAATATCTGGCATACATTTTAATGAGAATTCCGGTGTCTGCCTGCCTTATGTCTTCATCTTCATAACTAAAAATGATGTCTGTCACAATACATAGACTCAGGTTTTCCGAAAGCTTTCTGAGGTTTTTTCCTAACATAAGCTGTGTCACGTCATTCAGCTAATGGACAGCTAATACTGGCTTCAACGACAGTAATCAAAGCAAGATAGCGTGTGGAATAGAGATTATGACAAGAAAAACGCTGTATGCGCATGTGTAGTGCGCTTCATCTGACCATTTAAAAAGAGGGTGTGGAAACCTAATCTTTCTGTTGCAAAAAAGTGTCACTTTTATTACTGGTTTGATATTAAAATCCGCTAATAGCGCCGCTACAAATAGGATGAATTCCTTGATCACAAAATCAAGATACGCCAGTCTAGGATTCCAAAGCCTAGAACTTCATAGTCTCGGAAAACTACATGTGTATAGATCTATTTGGTGTAAATCGTCATGCCTGGGTCTCTTACTCTATACGGACAAGTATAATGGCCGGACAGTCAGAATACACGTTATAGATTATTCTGGCTGGAATGTACTTTTTAACCGAAACAAATAATTTCCCGAGCAATATCCCCTACATGACGGTCAGGGTTTTCAACCTACTAAATTTGTGTTTAAAAAAATGACTAAAACTGGCAGTTCTAGCCTATAATGGATTATCATGTTCATTCAAAATCTGAACGAAGACTCGACCATTACATGAACCGGTCTATAAATAATTTCCGCATTTTTTAAAATGTATTTAATGGATGAGAAATATGCCACTGGGGTGTGTCATATACAAAAATCTTACCGTCTGGCTACCCAGACAGAATACTCTCCACGGAGTAGTCTGGCCGTCCTGCCAAAATATCCTTGTTGAATTTTTTATATCAAATTTTAATCAAGAATTCGAACACAGCACGGGGTCTGGGCTCTTGGGTATCGAGTTCGTCATCTATCTGTCAAAATTAGGAGGGAGAAAAAAAGGTCACAGTGCCTAATTTCCAGTCTGGCGCACATGAATGGGATCTCTGACATGTCAGATTTTTTTCGGTCAACTCTGAAGATACCGTTGACAGATCTCTGATATTGGCAAACACCGATTGCTTGGGAGTACGAACAGGAGATAAAGAAAGGAAGACGGAAAGAGAGAAAGAAAGGAAAAGGAAAGAAGAAGTGGTGAGAAAAAATAAGACAAGATCGTTGAAAAAAGAGAGAAGACAGACAGAGACCAGGGGGAAAATATATAGAAAGAAAACATATAAAGAAAGAGGACCAAAATATCAAGAGGGAGAAGACAGAGAATATAAACAAAAGCAGAAATGAATGAAAGATATTAAATACACCAGGAAATAGCAAAGAAAGAAAGAAAGAAAGAAAGAAAGAAAGAAAGAAAGAAAGAAAGAAAGAAAGAAAGAAAGAAAGAAAGAAAGAAAGAACAGCAAGCAAGACAAACATGACATCGCTGATTGCAATATGCTCGACCCGGAGAGTGCGAAGCGATCCATACGAGATTTTTGTGGCCATATTTGATATGTTGTGACATCAAATAGGCTGAGCAAATGGCCAGGAGCCACATCAGGAGGGGAGACAACACCAGTGTATCACAGCCAGCCAGTCATGGTCCCGCATGAATATTTTGTGGCGTTGGTGACAAAGATACATGGTGGGATCCGGACTAGGAGGGGGCACATCCTTCCTCCACACCCAAGAGAAAACGGTTGCCAGCAAGTGTCCATTCCCCTCCCCAACTCCCTCCCCCCTCCGAGCAAAAGATTTTTTAAAAACATAACGGTTTTTCATCGCTGATATATTTTCATCGCATGAGTAACCTTCCCCCTCAACCATCGGTATGAGATTATATTTTGATCCCCTGTGAAATTCCGACCCTCCGGTCAAAATTACATTATATAAAAATGACTTACTCTTGGACATTTTGACTCTCCTCACTGTTTTGTTTCGTTTCGTTTTGTTTTGTTTTCTTTCATTTCTCCGTTCTTTTTGACAAACAAAATCCTCTGAAGCCACTGGCAAGCAGTGTCAATAACATGACATATACATGTTGTTTACAAATACAGGACTGAATTTCACCACTTTTACGGTATGGTTTCAGAGTATATAGTCTAATTATTTCTACACAATCTGTCCAAAGAACAGATTTTACACTCTTCTATTAATGACTTTTCATAGTTTGAGATTTTGGGCCAATTACACTTCTGTAATCTTTACCCCTTCTCACACCCGCCCATCTCTCCAAAGTAAGCACCTTTATGATTCGCCGCTGTACGGTACATTTATAAAAGGTCGCATAGAGGGAGGGGGCACCATAGTTTCATATGGCAACATCACGCAACTGTGGTCTGATATTTGTCCTGCACAGTGTGACTGTATGCACATGTGAGTGAGTGAGTGAGTACATTATGATGCATGCGCGTGTGACTGGGCGGGTGAGTTTGCATAATGTACGCGCCTTCAGTGTGAGGCCGTGTGTGTATTTGCTATCTACAAACACCGTGCACGTAACAGTTCAAACCCAAAGCTTGAAATAAGAAAGATGGGCGATTTTATTTTTGGCAGTGGCTTTGCTAGTGTGCTCGATTTCGCCGTAACTTAATAGCTTGCCTATCCTCTTTTCTTTGCGAAACACTGACATTCATACACTCACTTACTTACGGCGAAATAAGAGTCACACCAGCTTGTAAAGGGGTCCACATCACGAACTCCACTTTTAAGCCGCTAGTCCAGAATTTCGAGTATATGAGGTGATCGAGTTCATGAGTAATGCAGAGTAGCAACTCGCGACTAATGGCAGTATGCATAATCCATACGTTATTTAACGTACTGCATTAACCACAATGATCACTACTAATGTTTTGGGAGTTTCCCATGGTTACCGCAGTGCGTTAACTAACGTGAGGATTGTGTATATGGTCACAGAACACTACAACGAGAGCGCGGGGTTTAAGATCGTAAAGTCACACTGCCTATGGGAAAGTACACATCCACTTTGAATTTGGCAATATTTGAGATTTTACAACCTCCCACCCCACACACACACACACACAAAGTTGNGGGGGGGGGGGGAGGGGAGGGGAGAGGAGGGTGTCGTATCAGGTGATATAATAAGTCCATTCCAGCATTTCAGATCGTCCCTTTGCAGATTATTGATTATTATTATTGATTATTATTATTATAGATTTTTTCACAAGACAACCCCACTGGTAATTTTAGTGCGATTTTATAGCGATCTTGTCATTTCTCCAAGAAATAATGTCAAAGTTTAGAAGTGGAGACAGGTGGGAAGTTATTTATATCGGTCAGTACAGCTCTGGTAAGAAGCTGCAGCCTCATTTTTTTCCCCTTTCTCCCAGTCCTGTCGTTGACTATTCTGCTAAGCACATTATCTAATTTCGCCCTTCATTCAATTAATGTTCTGTCGCTGGAAGAAATTTAGCCTGGATGGCGACAGCAAACAGTGGAAGAGGAACTGACCTGAAAGATGTCGAGGGGAAAAAGAGGGAAGAATTTTATAAGAACAGACCACCAGAAAATATAAACATACAAGATGTCTGGGAAAACACGGACGTTATGGACTAACTTAAATCATACGACTTCACTGTCGCTTGTGTGAGTATGTTCGCCCAGGCGTTGTTGTAACTGTGAAAGTCGTAATCTTTCCGACAGCGAGAGAAGGAAGATAGAGTCAACTAGGGTGCCGCCATCTTGTGATAGATTAAACAGGAAGATAACAAACTAACGATGTCACCCCGTCAACCACCATGTTGTACACGATATAATGAAAAAAGATTAATTAAACTGTTGCTGTCACTACCCCGCTGTTTTATCAACATAAGTATTCATGAAGAAAGACTCTTGAATGAGGATCAAACTGACGTCACTCTAGCTCACGCCACAGTTTTTTTTCCTTCTGGAATCGACTTTTATTATATAAGGAAGACAGATGAACTTCACGATTTCCGATCTCATGTACAGTGTTAGAAAAACTCGCATTCACATAGATTTATTGATTATATTACTATAGTCTTTCGATATCAACTCTTTCCCACCAATCGTCACATCTACTATTCCAGAGCTTATATTATTATACTGGTCTCTAGGGCCTCGAATTCGTGAGACCGACTATGATAACATGTTAGGCTAAAGATAGATCTGTATGTATCTCGATGGGGTTTGTATCCACACAGAGATCTGTATTCAGATTATATTTGTCTTTATCCATATTAGATGTATCTGTATCCAGCTTACATCTATATGTCGCTAGATTAGATCTGTCTGTATTCACTAAATTTGTCTGTATCCACATTAGATCTGGCTACACCTAAATTAGATCTGTCTGTATCTAGATTAGATTTGTCTCTGTCTAGATTAGAAATGTCTGTATCCAGTTTAGATTTCTCTGTAGCCACATTAGATCTGTCTGTATCCAGTTTAGATCTATCTGTACACAGATTAGATTGGTTTGTTTTCAGATTAGCTCAGTCTGTATCCACAATCTCTCTGTATTGAGATCTACCTCATCCTTCATCTTCCAACTCTTCGGCCTCATCAGAATTATGGTAATATTCAATGATTGTCCCCCCCCCCCACACCATGAGCTTGGGTTTAGGGTTAGGGACGAAGTTATGAAAAATAAACACACTCGAGAGAGAGAGTTCCAAGGCTTCCTAGGGACTTGAACAAAGGTGCATTTTCTTCCTCGGCCTTAATCATACCACTGCCCCTAATCCCCTGCCACTTATAGCAAAGAGAGTTACCACCCCCTCACTGGAATGGATGCTACGGTGAGCACAACTGACTTCACTTAATCGCATCTTCCAATTTATTGCAAAAAAAATTTTTCTGGGGCCAACTTGCATTATATAAAATATATAAATATTCCAGGATAATGGCGACGCCTTGCATACTCTCAAGGAGTTGTACTGACCGGAGTCGACTGTACGTTATGGCAGTGGGCAGTGGTACATGGTGTGTAACCTCACTCCTTTCATACCTGGCCTATTTTATCCTTCCTCTGTGCTCGCTGTCTAGCCCAGTAAAGTACGTGTAAAAACTTATCAACACATTCCTTTTAGCGCAAATGGAGCCCCATACAAAAATGCAGGTCAATTGGTGCAGAAAATCACCGAGTTGAGCGCTTTTCAAAACTTGAGCGATTTTTTATGTTCAATAACAACTTCACTGTCCCATAGGAGATCGACATTGGCGCATCATCTCCAGGCAATGCATAGCTGTGTTATTTATAGGCTCTAGGCATTGTGTGGGAGACATAAAGAATTGTGATGAATAAATGTAATAGGATGAGCTTTAAATTTTTTTTGTTGAATTTATTTTCGGAGTTAGGAGCGTGGTTGGNGGGGGGGGGGGGGGAGAGAGAGAGAGAGAGAGAGAGAGAGAGAGAGAGAGAGAGAGAGAGAAGGGGAAAGGAATACTTAAAAGATGCCGATGACAGAGTTCAAACAAAAGTCTTGCAGCAGTCAAACTGAGGCTGAAATCGCATTTTTATCACACAGAGTTACTAGTGTTATATAAAACTTATGTGCGTGTGCTTTCATGGGGAGAAAACAGCTCTGATCTAGACCACCCATTATTGTGGCAGGAGGTAATAACTGTTTGAAATGGCAGGGTTTCACCTTCATGCACTGGATAAAAAAAACAACAACTTCTGAGAACACTGTGACTGAAAAATATCATAATCAAAGCGACCCAGTCTGCATTACAAACATTCACGTTCTTCTACAATTAATAACCATTCGCCCATAAAAAAAACAATGTTTTTATTAAGAGACATGATTTTTTTCTCGATTTCGGCAAAAAAACAAAAGTCCTATATCGGATGGCCCGAATCATCTTTAGAAGTTTATATTTCAATTTCTACTCAAGCCACATAGCCCCATACTGCCTGGCTGCAAGACATATCGTCCGTGCTGTGGTTAAAAATCGCATTTCGCAGTTTAGGGTAAGTGACATTTCAACTACAGGTATCATTTTGCCTCATGATTTTGTGCCGGTTCTGAAGACCTTGCTGAACTCTCTCTCTCTCTCTCTCTCTCTCTCTCNTCGGTTTTTTGTTTTTTTTTTGTTGGAAATAAATCTTTGCAGCCTATCCACATGCACCAACAGTCACCGCCTTTCTTATATATATGGTAATTATTGCAGTCAGCTCCATCTGTACACTGTAAGTGAAATATAAGATAAGAGGCAAGAAAACATAAAATTTTTATCAACGTTAGATTCTTCTCCCCGCACTCTCCAAAGAAAAAAAAAAATGTTGAATTTAGTCTCATAAAGCCAACTTGGCAATCCTGGTCTACAAACTAACATCACACGGTGTTGTCACGCACCAGGCAAGTAGGTGCCAGCAGTGCCAGCACATTATCCGGTGGGGAAATCCACTTCCAGTACATTCGGAAGAAGGATTTACGCAGCTGCTGACTAGACAAGAATCATCTACAGTAAAATATGGTTCACAAGGCAGATCAGAGCGAAATTCGTCGATAAATAAACTCTGCACAAAATCAAGCGATTACTTTTTTTTTCTTCTTTTAATATTAGAAAGAAATGATCATGGTATGAAAAAAGGTGCAAGTGATTCCATACTATTATCAGATTCGTATTATTTTCAACGATCTTCATCTTGTTAGATCATGATTGGCAGAGCAGGCTACGTCTCCAGTAAGTAGGTCTATGTCACATACCCAGAATATCTCGTGACAATCTATCGTCAAAGTGCCAATCACAGGCAGGAAGCTGGAATCGGAATCGGGAAAAGGGTTGCGAAATATGTGAAAGTGTGTTTTCCCCCATCGATTATATTTTGTCATAATTATGGATGGTGCCGAGATCTTTATTACGGGTAAGAACAGCCCCCTCAGGCTTCTCCGTATATAGTCTATATGTCTGTCATGTCACAATTCAGGTTTGAAAACACAACTTGATCGCTGTAATAAGCCCTTGCTATTTTAGAGTAGTCGGTGTCTTTTTGAGTTCGCTGCTCATAAAATGCGTGTTACGGTGTGACAGTACAATGAGACTCATTTTATGGATGTGGAGACAAGAGCTTATAATCATACGAATTAGAAATCTTGTCAGTTTTGCCTTTCGTAATGTGTGATTCCCACGATCAAGGCTAGGTCTCACAATCTGGCGCAAAGTTGTGGTGGCGGGTTAGGATTCGTTCAAAGTTGAAGCAGAGGGAAGGAAGGAAAGGAAAGGAAAGGAAAGGAAATGAAAGGAAAGGAAAGGAAAGGAAGGAAGGAAGGAAGGGAAGGAAAGAAAAGGAGGGAAGGAAAGAAGGAAGAGACAAAAAGAAATGAAGCCATGCCATCCAAAGACACTAAAATTGGAAACCGCAATTGCCACTTGTATAATATATATAATTAAGTTTCACAGGATCAATGTGTGTCTAAAATTCTGAATGTAGGCCACAGACGTTGGCAGTACAATAAAGCCCAACGATCTCAAACCGCAGATACTGAAAGACATCGCCCATTTGTTATTCTGTAATGCTCTGTGGCAATATATGCATTATCTTTACGTTAGTTAACGCAATGCGGTAACCAAGGGAAACGCCCAAAACATTAACAGCGTTCAATGCGGTTAACGCAGTACGTTAATCAACGTATGAATTGTGCATACGATCATTGATCCAAAGATCATAACTATCACCTAGGTCAGATTTCACTCATGAATTTGAACACCCACTGTCAACATCATCTCCTGGCATACAATGAAGCGCATTACAAAATGACGACATTGAAACTATAGGGACATTTTTATTTAAAGATGGGGGAAAAGACAAAAAAGTATCTTGCCGACTTTATCAGTCTAAACCGTGGAAAGTATTCAGGAATATATGGTACAAAATCCTGAGATCTACGACTTTCATCAAGTAATGAGTAGTGAAGGTGAGCTTCTCAATTCGACATTCATGTATAAATAGATTACGGTATTATCACTAATGTCAATGTCTCTGCCTTGTGTTACTGTCCATCTTCAGTGTGGTGTTAGTAATCGTAGGGCCCCGCGAGAATACCTCCAAACTCCAACTCCGCTCTGAAACACATGACAGCGTGAGATGGCATTATACTCGCTAGTATCTCCTGTGCACATGACATCAACTTCGGTCGGTTAGTGACGCCACGTGCAAGGATATATACGAGACCACGCCCACACACACCAACTTGATTATTGGTCAACAACGCCCACATAGCCTACCAACTTGATTAGCTGGTCAACAACGCCCACACACCAACTTGATTAGCTGGTCAACAACGCCCACATACCAACTTGATTAGTGGCAAACTCCTGAGCGCCTGGTACCATTTATCTTCTTGTAATGATGGCAGTATCCAGCCAGTTGCCCTACACGCGTTCTTTGTTTGTTTATTTGTTTGTTCAAGTTAGGATTTATGACGCTTCAACAATTCGAAGGGCGCCTGCGCAAAGGCCTTATCTCTCTTATATAATTCATATAATGACTCCGTCTTTGCGTAGGCACCACTCCAATTACGGCCATACTGCGCCTATTAGTCGGGATATGCGCAACAGGCGTGAGCAAATAGGGATGATGACCTGTGCTCTAAACTGTATTTAAATGACAAGACCATAGGTCAGCTTACTAACGTATCCACTCTAATATAATGGTAAAATGGCAGTCGGCGTAACCTCATAGGTGTGTCGTATTCCTAATAACTTACCTAACATAAAGACGGACAAAGCGACGTCATCATTTTCCAAAATGGTGGCGACCCTAGTTGTACCTGGAGTACGTTTTTGGTTGTTGCACCCCAGTCACAGCGAGGAAGGGTGCATACCTACTAGAGATTTGTTAGAAATTTGACGCCTTTTAGATCACCGGAAGAGAAAGCTCGGAAACAATAGTAACTATCTACAGTTTCAAATTTGTTATCTGAACGTCTTGTCAATGGCCTTATCGGAGGAGGATGTGGCAAAAGTCAACGATGGTATGCATGCTAAGGAATGACGTAAAGATATAAGTAAAGCATACACCACTTGCAAGTCATTGCAATTTTCTTTAGCTCTTCCGCATTAGTGGCAGTCATCTTGGCTTGCTTAGAAACTGATACTTCCTTTGCTAAGGAAGGGGTATGGCTTGCTCTTTCGTCAAACTGCAGGGACCAAGCAAACGCAACCCAGTAGTTAAGCTCTCACGTGCATACTGATAAAGTGTGAAGTTGTTAAGTAAACTCGGAGTTTAAATAGTACTCAAAATGGAGACCGTCCTTATTGCTCAATGAAATCCTTGCACTTTAAGCTACCACTGGCTTCCCGTTCAACTGATACAACAATCCCCTCTTTAACATGGGCTGGTCCTTGAGGATAGAAAGGGATGAAGGTTGGGGTATGGCATGAGGGTTGGGTGAGAGGAAAGGGGTGTGGAGGGGGGGNGGGGGGGGGGGTTAGTTGGAGAAAAAAATAGGAACGGGAGAAGAGGGAGTTAATCTGCGCAACAGGAAGACCGAACGAGGTTGTCACTTTGAAAATTAATGCATTCAACTCACACAATGCGAGCATGGGCCGTGATTGGCGGAAATTGATTGAAATCCAAAATATTTATGAATTCCCGGTTTCAGTTCAGAATTGGGCAGGGTATAAAGAGTTTTATTCATCGCTGTAATTTACCACAGTCACGTTGGCGACTGGGAGATCATCACTGGCAGCTGTTTAGTGCCACAGTTAATACAACCGCGGAAAACAATGATTTTATCAAATGAGTCTTTTTTTTTTTCAGCAATCCACCTCTTCCCCCCCCCCCNTCCCCCCCCCCCCAAACCGACCTGCCATCCATATTTCTTGCTCACATTTTTTAAATACCTCAAATCCTTCTCTTGAGAGCCTTTGCTCTCGATGAGGGCCTTTTGGACTCAAGTATTCGATTACACTATATTTTCAACCCGCTGCAGACAGCAAGGCTATTGTTTCCTCTACGCAGGATAATATGTATATCGTGTGCAGGTAAACGTGGTAGACTGTTTGACACTGAAGGAGGGAAGCAAAAATGTCGGACGATTTCGGTACGAGTATCAGGTAATACCAGTATGCCACAAGTTAGAATTTTGATTTATGCATGATTTAAGGGCATTACTGTGGGATTCTCCCAAGGGCCTGTGCTAATGAGTAGGGGCAGGGGTCGAACCCGGAAGTTCGGAAAAAAACAACTCATAACAAAATGGAGAAGATGACACACCCCCGAATTTACGCATGCTGATTAGTGTGTTGTGTGCTGTTGCAACCCGTTATTCTTCAGTCTTTAACCCCATGTGCACTATATACTCCATGAGAGCAATGTCTTGCGTACCCACAGGAATTCACAGGGTGAAAAACGTTCTCCGGTCCATTTAAGATTGAAATAATCATCATATATTATTGAAGCAAACCGAGGCGACCTCGGCAAACTTGAAAGAAATTACAGTTCAAATCAGTAAAATCTATTAGCGTGGCGAGACAGAGGGAAAATGCGCTGCACCAGTTTGTTAAAGGTGAACTTTTTTTTGTTGCTATCTCATACAAATCGTATGGTTGGTTCGTCAAAGTAAATCAACTGATCGAAAGTTCATATGAGAGTATGGAATGATGAATTAATAAATAATCGTGCACGTCATTAACCTTTAGGAATAACTATTTACGACCCCAGTTAGATCCAAAGTAAGCCCTCGTATTTCTTTAAACAAGTGAAAAAAAGACCAAGTCTCAATACAGGTCAGAGACCAGACATTTACAGCCAGACAGAAACTTACGTCACGTGCAAATAAAAAAGAAGTCAAAACAACCAAAAGGGCGAGAAATGGATAAATAAAAGAAACACGGAAAAACGCATCTTTGCCCGTAAATAAAGAACATCATAAGGGAATTGTGCAAAACTATTTAATATCTTAAAGTCAATAATCATGAATTTATCATTGGGGCCTCTATTCTCTGTGTACCAGTACAAAGCGAGCTTCAAGCTTTTTGTCTTGAGTTTTCCAAATTCTGGAGTGTTAAACTCGTACGTGTTTCGTCAAAATTTAGCACAGAATTTAAACGACCCTGCTTACGATCTATGTTTGAATTTCTGGGACTGAAATGTTTTCAGGAGAGGCTACACTGACGATCTGACAATAACAAAGTTTGAAACAGAACTTTTTTTTTTTTGAGCCGTATCAGTCTCCTCTCCTTGACCCCCCAGCTACCCTTTCTACATACCATGTTTGTTTTTAATTTTAATGCTTGACCAGTGGTTGTTCTGCAAGCAATGCTGATTTGGATTAGTTCATTGATTATTTCGACGCAACCCTTCTCTCTGAACGTGAATCTGGTCAATCGACTGGACTGGTTGCGTGTCTTGATGGTCAACTCACTGACTGTGTACAGTGTCTTCCGCAAACTTACTTGTCGTCTGCCTTTTTAGGCTGCCATTTCACCCCATTCACTTCTCTTCCTCTCTCGGTTTGGGATATGATGAACTATTTGTACGGCTAGAGTTGGTCTTCAGAAATGCGCTTTCGCTATCCTTTTCCCAGCCCGCTCACAAACGGCTGCCTCAATTTTTTTTTCGTCAATGATCCTCTATTTCTTTCTTGTTGTTCTTTTCTTTTCTTTTCTTTCTTTCCAATCCCCTTCCCATCCCGCTCACAAACAGCTGCTTCCTTTCTATTCTTCTTTTGGATCCTCCGTTTTTTTCTTCGCTTTTCTTTCTTTCTTTCTTTCTTTCTTTCTTTCTTTCTTTCTTTCTTTCTTTCAT
This sequence comes from Ellobium chinense, assembly GCA_033807755.1. Classification (NCBI taxonomy): domain Eukaryota; kingdom Metazoa; phylum Mollusca; class Gastropoda; order Ellobiida; family Ellobiidae; genus Ellobium; species Ellobium chinense. The sequence continues at coordinate 139,819 of JAWQUT010000134.1, read as the reverse complement.
TCTTTCTTTCTTTCCATTCCATTGCCTCTAGATCTTTTAAAGGTTTCAACCATCCTAACTTTCAGGGCGTCTCTTCCGATTGGAAATTTGGGCTTCAACTCCACCGTACACCCTCCCCACATGCAAAAAATAAATACACAGTAGGAGGTTACAGAATGCTTGAGACGTGGGCACAACTAAATATAGAATAGCGATGTACACTCAGATTTCAAGTTAGTTCCAGTAACAGCTACAACCATCAGCTTCCCTGTGTCTTGAGAGCCTCGTCCTATTGAAAACTCGGTGTGTTTTTTTTCATTCAGTGGTAAAGATTCCTTCAATGGCACTGTGTTGCCATGTTTAACGTGCTATACTCAATGCCGCAGTTCCGTAACAATAATCTTCCCGAATTTTCAGTCTTTTCAAGACTGGTGTCATGCCCCGTTATAAATAGGGACAATATTGGCGTGTTCTGAAAATACCGCAAAATTACCGAGACCACGCAGTTGCTATATCATTTACTATATTATTATACTGCGACAACATCATGTACCATGTGCTGATCACTACTGCGACCTCAACCACTAACGTAATACATATCATACCGACCTACTACGGCGACAACATCATTTACCATTTACTGATCACTACTGTGATAACAATGAAATCTTCATGTGTACACAAAACGGAAAGCAAATTTTTGCGCGTATCGGAAAGTTAATATCGCATGGTCATCAAAACACATAAGATTTATATCGTTCTTTCTCCTGAATCACACAGTGGTTACCTATATATCATTCTGAACCAAAGATTATTTTCTTTTCTCTTTTGCGTATGGATAAATAAATACGCAGTGGTATCCATCATCTAGGGGCAAATTTCATTTCCGGCCGACCCTGTCTTTGTATTCGATATTATTATATTTACCCGTCTGGCTCGATCGGTAGCGCCAAGAAGAGTCCTTCATCATACTGACGATATCATCGCAGACTTAAACGTGTTGGCACAACATCAGTCCAAACCAAGCAGCCTTGGGATATTGGCGTGAGTCTCTTTCTTTTCTGGAAGCCGAGGCTCAGACTCTGGGACAAATATTTTTGTGCGCGTATATATGTGTATTCAGTGCTGTAAGATCAAAAAAAGAAAAATGCCCGGAAGCAAATATTTGAGGTAGACTGACTGACTGATTTGGATTTATTTAACGCCNCCCCCCAAGGCAAAATGGCCGTATTTAGAAATTTAGATAGATGCTGCGTATCTCCTAAAATGAGGGTAGGGAGTTCATTTTACACTTTTCTGCTATAGATCACGCAAGACAGTCATTAGCCATTTGTCCTCATAGAAGTATATGGCTCCAGTCGTCCTCTTTTTCCTAAACGGCCACCAAAGACCGTCAACCTGAGTTCGCTACAATCATCTGTTTCTTATGTCATGAGAACCTCATCATACTGGAGAGTCGGTCTTGGTGATTCTATAATAAAGAGTCCTCCGTTAATACTGTGGTGAGATATTTAACATGCCACACTCAAGATGTCTGTTGCTGATTCGGTACTGATTCGATTGTGGTCTTCCATTTGGTTATGTGTGTAGTAATATCATTACTGTTATAAGCAGTGACTGCTTAATTGGAGAAGTGTTTAAACGAAGGTGGGCGTTGAAACGATTAAGGGGATATGGGAGGAATGATGTGGTGGAAAAGGGGTGAGAGACAGAGATTTGGAAAAATCACTTTTGGGTATCCCCGCTATGATCATCCCCAATGTTTTGTCCAGGTCACACGAGTTAGTCGCAACATTCTCCGCTTGTCATAATTTTTTTTTTTTTCNTTTGGGGGGGGGGGGTGTAAATTTTTGTTCAACTGGATTTTTTCTCAAGTAATTCAAACTTTGGAGTGCAGGAAAGAAGGGAAGACTTTGAATCTTTAGGGTCGAATCGCGCGAGGCGTGGTCTGGGGAAAACATTGCCTCTGCTACCCCAGAAGCAAAACAGAAATCTCACAGCATGTCACCGTTCCATTTTTAACGAGTAATTTACGTTGTTTGGTCCAGTCCATCCAGGATATTTTTTTTTAATAATGTCCTACATCAACAACCGTCGAGCTTAACAGAAATCAGCGATTAGTTGAGATTTAAATTTGTCGGAGGGAAAAATCCGCAAGGGCTGTAAATCCCAGACCATGATTAATTAAATTCCCTTGGTGCCACGTCCTAGATGGTGGTCCACCAATCCTGGTAATTGCACGGTGTCCTGGTTTAGCGATTGACGCCATCTGATTCGCTTAACTGTTTTGGACTTCCCGGATATTTGTCTCATGATACCCTAGTCATGACGTGGTCACCGACTATTCCTGGTCGAGGACCTAAATGTCCGGTGATAACGATTAGTGTTGCTGATTTTGTTGTTGTCGTTGTTGCTGTTGCTGTTGCTGTTGTTGTTGTTGTTGTTGTTGTTGTTGTTGTTGTTGCTGCTGTTGTTGGTCATTGATAATGATAACTGACTGTGTAGCTGTTGTCATTGTTGCTGCCGTCGTTTTTATTATTGTTGTTGCTATTGTAGTTTGTGTTTTTGTTACCATCGTTGCTTCTGCTGCTTTCTGTTGTTGTTGTTGTTGTCATCGTTGTTGTTGCTGTCATTTTGTTGCGTTTGCAAGTAATAATGATTGTTTTTGTGTAGTTTTGGTGACTCTTGTAGCTGTTAATGATGGTAATGATGATGATGATGATGCCGTTGTTGTTGTTGTTGTTGTCGCTTTTGATGATGACGGTGTTGTTGTTGCCGTTGTTGTTGCTGATATTGTTGTATTTATTGACGATAATGATGATAACATTGCTATTGTGGTATTGTTGTTGGTGATACTGTTGTAACTGTTGCTGGTAATGATATATTGCCATTGTCTGTTGTTCTTGTTGTTGTTGTTGTTGTAGTTGTGATGATATTGACGTTATCGTTATTGTTTTCGTTGTTGTCATTGTTGATGACAATGACGATGATGATTATGACGATAGAATTGCCATCGGTGTCTTTGTTGTTGTTATTATTATTATCGTTGTTGTTGTTGTTGTCGTCGTCGTTGTTGTTGTTGTTGTTCTTGTTGTTGATGATGATGATGATGATGTATCAGATTACATGCACCAGCAGGCCTGAACTAGGAAGCAACAAAACACATTTCGACAGACAATCAAAATCAGACTACACCACAGGTATCAGACTGACTGATCCGATTTGAAACAATCGCTGCCATTGGCTGACACAGCTCTCTTCCATCCGGGTTATTTATGAATCTGCATGATTATATCAAGCAACGATAATAACGGTCATTCGGTTCGTTCAACATGACTCCTGTAGAATCAGAGCTGAAGATAGTGCAGTCTAAACGACCAGGGAGGTGATGGTAACGGAAAACTAACACAGACACACAACAGACATGAGCAAAGATTGTTCGTGTGAGATATCTAGGACGATGAAAGAGATGATGAGTGTCTCTCCCAAGCCCTTCCGCCTTCCCCCCCCCCCCCC
>JAWQUT010000134.1:116112-136274 GCA_033807755.1 Ellobium chinense | reverse complement strand
GGAACTGCAATAACAAAAATGGGAGCGAAAAGAAGCTCAACATTCGTTAAGAAAGTTTTTAAAAAATGTTCACTTCGGCTGAAATGTGAGTACATCTAAGTCATGATAATAATAATGCGGTTTATAAGTCTCGTATCTAGGCTCATGCTCGCTCACGCGACTTCACACTTTTATCATCCCAGAGGGCCTGATCGCTCTAGGACTTTCTCAGCTCCGTGGCGAGCACACAGTGCCGCTGCCATTTCTAGGCGCTGATCACTAGCATTCTGACAATATCTTCCACTGTCTATAAATAATAGCCAGGTACCCATTTTACAGACGGGTGGACTGAGGAAAACATGAATGACATGCTTTCCCAAGGGACTTACAACATGGCCGTGGTCGCTAATCGAACCTACGATCTTTAGATCTTGAGTCCAACGATGCAAGCATTAGGCCACATACAATATTATTGCTTGTTAAAATTATTGTTATTTTGCTCATTTACAACAGATAGTTGTCTGGGCTCAATACACGCGTTGGTATTGTTATTGTTATTGATACAAAGTTTTCGGGAACTTTTATGCATGATCGAGTCAGAGAACCGAAGCCATGACCACCTGTTCCTGTTCAAGCGTTTTTCAGTGCACTTACCTGCGCCCTTCCCCCCCCCCCCCCCNCCCCCCATCTCACAAATGAAGCAAAAAACGGTACGGGGTGCCCATCTATAAAGGTGTCATTGTCCAATGATTCGGAGCAATGATAATCGACCAGCGACCAACTTTGCGCCATGTGATATCAGGAAGAAAGTCTAAATCAAGGGTTCATCGCTACCATCACACTGGCAGATATTTAGTAATGCCGATTCATCACGAATGCAATGCTGGCAGCACCATGCAACAAATTAGGCTTTGCACATCGTCTTTCTGAAACAGGTCGCTCTTTCCTTTTGACTAATACAAAAAAGCCTTCCACCCTCACTGCGCGAAAAGCACAGGATTTTACACATGCAGCTAAACATTCATTCTAATCTTTGTGTGCAGGATGTTTCACAAACCTTAAATACTTTATGCCAAATGCCCCACTCACAAATGAAACTGTAGGATAAACCAGTGAAACATTCTTGTGAATTATAGTAGTATTGTTCCATTTTAGCAGACGTCAGGCAAGCGTGGAGCAGCGTGCCCATGTTGTCTATAAGTCGTAGTCAGAAACTGAAGTCTGTCAAGTCTAAGGATTGTATGTTCCACTCATGGGTCAGACAGCTTACGTCGTTGTGTCCTTGGAAAAGACACTTCGCCCTCCTTTCCCCACTCGACTCAGGTGTAAATGAGTACCTGGCTTTAAAACTGAAGGGAAGGGGGCAGGGAACCGGGGTGGAAGGAGAACCAGGGCGCTACGGCGCGAGCGACCAGCTATGACTTTGTTATGCGTTCCATTTGTGATATTATGTTCTTACATGTAAACTGTTTTATGTGTTTGTATTAGGAACGAGAAGTATAACATTGTATGACATTGTAAATCAATTTTCCTAGTGGTCAGGTAAAGTCCTGATTTCATACTAATCTCACATGAGAATCACTAAGAGGGAATTATATGCTATGGCTATGTAAAGCACGTCTAAATGCAAAAAAAAAATGTCAGTAAGTTGCCATTCCAAAGACTATAATACTATTATTAAGTTTCCAAAGGTATCTCAAATACATGGCATGCTTTTCTTTATTTCTAAGGCCCTCCTGCCTTTCGGAAATTCATCTAGAAATTTAATAGCCTGCCAGTTTTTCAAAACGTCTACAAGCTCAAAATCGACATACATGAAGACTGTTAAACCAGGAGTCATTTCAATCCAGCCCTCCATAGGCATCGATTTACTCAAGTTCTCTTTAGGGACAATACGAAAACGAATTTCCGTCACCGCAAGATCGCAGCTCCCAAATCGTCTCGTATTCCTCTGAGGAAAGTATTTCTCTTTCATCGGAAACAGTGGGTATCCGCTGGGACGCTGCGACGGCATTTTCGCCCCATGGACCACCAGACGAATAAGTGATTACAAATTGAGAAAGTAATGCTACGAGCAGTATTCGAGTTATGATCAAGTGCTGCCAAGCCGCTGTCATATGAGATTTGCGAGTACTTTGATAGAAAAGACGGACTGGTCTCAAAATCCCCGCTCGTTCTAAAAAACAACAATTTCCTCTGCGGCCATACAAGAAATGTCACGTTGTTCTAATCAGCTTTAGCAGTTCACTGCACTAGTTTGAACTTACATGCTTTAAGATATACTTTTACCATTGGTTTTTTAAAAAAATTCTCATGATAATACAGGTTAAGGCAGCGAATAGGGGTTTAAAAAAAGGGTAGACTATTTTTTATTTTTAATTTTAAGACATATGTTCTGCACATACTGCTTAACGCAGGGACCGGGGCAATGAATCCATCACATACTTCAGACTCATGGATACTAAAGAGCTTTTATTTTCATGTTCGGATCTCTAAAAGATTTTTGATCTACAAGCCTTTAAAGGAACAGTCCGGGTTCATCTGGATCGCACCTCGTATAATCGTATTACCAGGAAAAGTTGTATGTGCATGCCTACCTCTGCCATAATGGTCAGTAGAAGATCCTAAATACTGTGTGTGATTGGCTCTGTTCCATGAATCCGAAGGACATTGTTTTAATGTAGATCTAGTACATCTATTGACAACCCTGATAATGCCCCGTTCTCGTAATTAAGAAATGTGCCACCAGTAGTCTTTTGCGTCCAGTGCATCGACGAGTTATCATTTGAACAAATTTAATTCTTCTGGGTACATTTAACTTCCTATTACCAAGTAGGTGTGGCTAAGTCTTTACTATCGTACAGAGTAGAGCATTCAAGATTTAAGAAATAATTACTTCCCATGTACGCCTTTAACTTCCGGTGAGTATGCAAGACTGTTTAACTCTGCGTGTAGACTAAACAGACTTCAGCAGAGAGACGCGGTATTCTATAAAGCTACGAGATTTGCTTGTACAGGTGATGAAGCCAACGATGTCTAGCATAGTGATCGATAAGCCTCGATAAAGAGACAGCCGGCTCTGATGTGATTCGCTCATGCCGATATCTACATGGAAAATCTCATAATGTTGGGCCGAAGAAGGCAACAATCTTAATCCTGACCTCTGGAGAATAAGACCCTGTCCTAACAGAGATTGATATAGAAAATCTGGATTAAGAAGCCCTACAATATCTTTCCTCTCTGGGGATAACAGAGGCAGGGGAGCAGGCGGGGGCTTTGCTTAAAGACCTGCCCGGAGTATAGAAGAAGAAAAAAAAGACATGACAGGATACTTCATAAATTTTGAATTCAGTTGCAAGCTTCACATTGGAGCGCTATTTATTTTGAACTTCAGGAGTAAACACATTTCACACTGCGTATAAACTTTGCAGATCGCTTAGTTTATTGTCTCTCCAAAAGCAACAGTAAAGAAAAACTGATATGAAAAAAAGGTCTAGTATTTGAAATATGACAGCAAGTCCATCTGAGTCGAGACTCTGTCCTCGGCCATAATATAGGCGGTGATTGTCGTCTGACAGTAAGGATCGGATGGCGTAGCTTTAAACTAAAGTCAGTGATTATTCGTACACAGCGGTCATGAAATCAGAGTACGAGAAGAAAACGTACAGCTGATAAAAAATATGGTCAATGGACCTATATGAACTCATATAACGTTTACATTGGATACCAAACAGTGCCTACCAGAATCCCAGTTTAACCTATTAAAGTCCCTTATTGTCTGTTCCAAATAAAGTTTCTTCAAGACCGATTTCTGGACCAAGCCGAGGTTTTAGGGTTAACTTCTGGACAGAGGTGATTTTCAGGACTAACATGTGAACCGAGCCGATTTTGTAGGATCGACATGACGACCAAGTCAATTTTTCAGGACCGACGTGTGGACTGATCCGATTTTTCAGGATTTACATTGTGGACCATTCCGATTTTTCGTAACCGACATGTGGACCGATGCCATTTTTCAAGACCGACATGTGGACCATGCCGATTTGTTTTTAAGGGCCGATTGTTGTTACCGAGCTTATGTTTGAGAATCCACTTCTGGACTGTACCGATTTTTCAAGACTGACAAGCAGACCGAGCCGATTCTTCTGGGTCAACATATGGACCTAGCTGATTTTTTAGGACCAACATGTAGACCGAACCGATATTTTAGGACTGACATGTAGACCGAGTCCATTTTTCACTGCCTTCACACAGTCTATTTTTTGAAGACTGATTTCTGGCCCGAACCGAATTTTCGGAACCCACACATCTTCAGTACCAATTATGTAGCAACAACACTATCGGCGCTTAACTTCAGCTTCAGTTAACCTAATGCCATACCCCGTCGGATGACCCTTTCCCCCACCCTCCCCCGTCCCCCCACACACACAAAGTTCTACAGGTACCGATGTCCTGACGGGAGAAAAAAAAACAGTCTCTTCATAGACATAAAGGTTGCTGCCCTCTACACACTCACGTAACATTTAAGTGATTCACTTTGCTACGTCGTGGGACGGACGATAACGCAATAATATTGGTGACGGGAAATTTGACCTCTAAGATATTAAGGAGTGAATGATCGTTTCTGTCGCCGAAAGGTCAGCTCTTTTTTTTTTACCTAGACCACCCCAGCTACCTCTAGGAAAGAAAGTCCAGCAAAGTCGACACCTCACTCGTCGAAACTCATTCCCTACGTCATGATTTTCAAGTGCTGATGTCACCAAATCACCGTGGCTACGTTTGTTAGGTCTTCTTTGACGTCATTTTGAGTATAAACTGACGTCATTTTGAGTTATAAACGGACGTCATTTTGGGTATGAAGGGGCGGTTCCTCGGACAGCGGACTCCATCCATTGGCTGTATCGCCCATATCATACTCAAAGTGACGTCAATTCATACTCGAAGAAGACCTAACAAACGCAACCCACGAGCATTAGCCTGAATGTAGATATAGTACATTATGTAGGAGATGTCGCATATGAGAAGGTTAAGTACGACGCTGGATTGCTCCTTCCGTAATGTTTCGTGCATCTAAGAGCTGTTTGGAACAAAGGGTAAGGATATACATATGCGTCATACCGAGCAAAGGGACTAACTTAACAGTCACTCATCAGAAGCATGGAAATAAATGCGATTTAAAGAAGACGTTACTATCATCCAGTGACTTTGATGTAGGATATAAAAGCTCTCCTCTGGTAATGGTGTCACTAAAGAAAAGCTTCCGAATTAACGAAGTCGCCCGTAGGCTGCGAAGAATGGGTCTGGCAAAACGCTCGACATTATCTCGTGATAGCTATTTTTTTTTTATTTAAGTGTCTCGTTCCATTTTTCTCCTTGACAGCGTTATCAGTATGCTAATATCGTACCATCGTAACGATACAAGCTGTAAGATATATTATTCTAACAGCTGTGCACTACAAGTGTGTCTATGGTCACCGATTTTGAAACTCGGTTTAATGATGTAATAGGCGTCGCCGGCATTCTGATAAACCCCGAGTTGACCCAGACATTGAACTGCCTTATGCGAAGCAAATAAACGCTACATGTTAATTGTCGGGTGTTTCGTTAATCATAAATAGGTCAATAAACAGTAAACATTTCAAACCTATGACCGTACCAGTTAGCTGAACTTTTTGTCTCAATGTGAATACGGCGCTCACCTACTGACCAGCCCGGTATTTACGTGGTCTTCTCCTGTCTGTCTCACTCAATACTATCCGATGATCTATTTTGGCCGGAAAATTGTGTCACGACTATTTTTTGGGGGGTTGAAATCTCGTTCTCCTCCCCTGATGGCTCAGACTTCCTTTACTTCATGCCCTCTCTCTCTTTCCTTCATACTCTCTCTCTCTCTCTCTCTCTCTCTGTTTCATCCCGTCTCTCTTTCCTTCATTCCTTCTCTCTCTCCTTCATCCCCCCTCTCTCTCCTTCTCCACCCCCTCCTTTCAACGTTTCATACATCCACACACATGCTCTTCCTCTTTTTCACATGTATTTGTGTATGATAAAAACTAACACCTGCCCAGCCTGATCATAGCATCACAAAATTTTTCTCACTGCACATTATTTTTCTCAACTCCTCTTAAGTGATTGGCTAGTATCAATACAGAATATCTGAGTATCCGATACTGAGGCAGTCATCCAGGTACGCAAACTCTTGAGGCAAAGTATGGAGACTCGAAGAGGCTGGACAAATATTTATGGTCTTTCACGTTTTAGGCTGATATGAACCGGAAATGAGAGACTTGAAGGTGCGTTCTTCAAATCCCAGCAGCCATTCAGTTTCCCTGTAAATATTCTGTTTTGATGGTGATTAGCTCACAGAAATCGTGTTTCTAATATACCCGGAAGTAGATCTAAGAAGTGCATTAAGCAATAAAATTTAAGGTTGTATATTATGTTATCGGCCAATTGCATTTCTTGATACTTATCAGTTCAAATATGATTGTCTCGTGGGAAATTACCTCCGGTTTTCTTAATGGATTCTCAACCAAATCAAATTCACTCGGAGAGAAAGAAATGGAGGGGCAGGGGAGAAGAGGAGAGAGAATGGTGCATATTAAAAAAAAAAATATCCGATGTTTAAAATGAGATCACAGTAGATCTCAAAGTATCAAGAGCTAATTGCAGAAATATCAGTATCGATGCCTGGATCCAAAGTATCGTCCCTCGCCCTCTGCAACCCTCCATAGGAGCACTGGCCTTGATTAGCATTCTGAGGACAAATGAACGCGCTACATCTTACTCATCTATGCATCTCAGTGGGAACGAATTTCAATGTGTGTGCCCTTTGGCTTGGGCGAGCGATCCAATTTCACAAAAATCTCCGAAAATTTAACGCTCCCAAAAGCCAGCAGTTTTGCATCGAGGAGATCTGGTACAAAAATGAGATTTAGCAATGAGGAGATAGAAAAGATGGAACGGGNGGGGGGGGGGGGGGGGGAAGGGGCGAATTGTGTGCCTTTCAAAAGGAGACACTGGGGATATGGTATTATTATGAAAAATATGTGATGCGTGCTGTCTGTGGCATTGATTAATTGCTAGATTTTTGTTACTGATTGCAATGATAAATGTGTTGTTCTGCAAATTGCAAAGGACGCAACTGATTTTACTCTCTTTCTTTTTTTTTTTGACATCCTTTGTCTGATCAGCACAAAATTTCTTCCTCAAAGGAGGTTACACTGATCTTTCTCATCTGTCCTTGTCACGTGATTTCTTAGGAATGTCCAATTTCTTGCCGTTGTCGAAAAAGAATGTCCTCGTTTCCGCGGAAGTGGAAAAGGCATGCCCATTACGTGATACGAGGTGCAATCCAAAAGTCCGCGGACTGTGTCTGCAGAAGCTCTAGACTTACGGTAGATATGTACCGCTATTACCTTTTAAGTTATCCGCATCGGAGTCAGAACAATGATTCCACACCGCTATCATGCCGAGAGGCATCTCTGGAAGTGTTTATGTGTCAATATGTTAAGCCCCATAAACCCCATCTGCGATTCGGTCTTCATGTTGTCAGAAATCTCAAACCTCATTTGCTGACTTTTCGTCTTTGGGAAGTAAAAAATGTCATTAGGAGCAAAATCCGGCAGAGACGGGGATTGGGAGACAGCCTTCATGGTGTTTTTTTTACTCAGATTGGTATGCTGCCTTTATATGACCAGTAATTGCGCAATGAATGTTTAATATCTTTTACAATTTTGACGAATGTGTTTAAATAATAAACTATGCATATAATAGTGTGCCATCACTCGGTTGATTTGTTTAGCTAACTTTTGTGCTCACTGTGTGCCGGATCTCTGGGAGGTCATTGCTACCGACATTTTAACTGACCTTTTTTTGTCAGCTGCTGGGGGACTTTTGACAGTCCTAATGTTAATGAAACCCAAAAGACTACTTCGCTCTGGGGACAGAGTGTGTTGGCCCGTTGTCATGATGCACCAATCAGTCGCTATTGTGCCTCTTTGCAGGTAGCTTCCGTTTTACTACTTGACTCAGCCGCCTCTAGATCCCACAGTGAAAGACAGTAATGAAAGTCTAATCTGCAGACAGCTCTATGCGACTTCTTCCTTAGTTTAAGGTTGGAAATTTAATTGACGAGAAGGAGATTTGAGATATCAGAGAAGGTATAGGCAGAATCACAGATGGTGCTTGATAGGCCGATACAGAAATACTTCCAGGAGTGTATCTAGGTTTGCCAAGCTGCATTAGAATCATTGTGCCGACTCCAAAATAGACCACCTCGAAGGCGATGGAGGAGTGTTAAGTAATTTACAGGCATAGCCCAGGAAATTTGGATCGCACCTCGTACGTTTGTCTTTTCCTCATCTCAGCACTGCTGGTCATTCAGTGCTGGCTGGATCCGGTTCTAAGACAGTGTGTTGGTGTGTTACGTTCTTTAGCATGTGCGTGAGCGTTTGTGCTACAAAATCGGGTCACTAAGCTTGATCTGGAAATATCTGAACACCGCCCGGGTCAATTAGCCAAATTAAGTGTGGAGATTGACATCTCGAAACCTTCACGATTAGCTCATGATCTGTCACGGTTACTTCCCTTAGGTGATCAGGAACCATTGTTCTGTATTGTAACATTGCGTCATGACCTAGATCTAATTTTTGCTGGAGAGTGACACAGAATACATGTAATAATGTAATATAACAAGAAAGTGGCGTCTTGATAAATTACCTAAAAGCAAAATTATGACACCTTTTCAATGTAACACACTGGTAATATTAAGGATAACAATACAGTTCATGCGTCTTATATCCACGAAATGCTCCCTAACAAAATCTCGAAAATTTCTCTTGATAACTCCACCAGATCAGTGGTCGTATAAATTTTCTTTACATTAGTTAAAGTACTGCGTTAACCACAGGAGACTCCCAAAACATTAACAGTGCTCACTGTAGCTAACGCAATACACTAATCAACGTATGGATTATGCACACGGTCACAGATCATTCAGTAGTCTAGCTATTTCAACACGCTAAAGAGCTGGGCATGTATCATTAGCATCAAATCTGCAGGCCTATTAAAGTTTCTCTGCCTATGGCCAATTAGCCATTGTTACGGACGAGTAAACCGAATAAATCAGCATTTCCAGTGCCTTGACAACATGACGAGCATTGAACCTACGACCTTTCGATCTTGGGTCCAGCACGAAAATCCCGCCTCCACACGACCACTAATGAGGGGATCTGTGTCGCCTGCCAATAAAGTTGTCTGCCTCATGAACAGAACAACGGCGGTCGCAGACGATTCCGATTTGGTCATATTACTAGTAATACGAGGAAATGTGCAAACCATAATGTGACCATAATTTTCTTTTTCAATCATTTGGTCAAACCACTGGCAATTTGCTTGCTATCACATAAGCAATCTGTTGCATGCATACATGTACTCTTCTTTATATATTACGATTTAACATATACCTGACTCCGAGCGTAATACTTGTTTATTAGACGTGGTCTAATATCTTAACGTTCTCAAATTATATGACATTGTAAACCAATTTCTTTAGGGGTAAAACATAGTTGTATTTCCATGTTTTTTTCATTTTCATTCCAGTTCTTGGTCTTCTCAGAATGGTCCTCCTAATTTCTATACTTTTCTGACAAAATGGTGGATAATGACGTCATCAGTGTTTTTTATCTCCTCCATCACTTTTCTAACAAAATGGCGGCACTATTTGGTTCAACCTGGCTCTATTTGCTAGAGGTGGAATACCAGTGTCGTTTGTAAAATGTGAAAGGAACTTTGCTAAGCGTAGAGGGCAGGGGGCTTGAAAATTTTGCTGGGCATCATCGTTTGGTTAATATCTCGTAGATAGATTTTGAAATAGAAAAGACTTACGTGGTTTCAGAAAATAGCTATGACAGATATTAAGGCAGAGGGCATGGAGGCATAACTGTATAACGGGTCGACAACTTCAAGTGTCACTATGGCTTCGCGGTGGCCTAGACGATAATTATGATGCAAGAAATTAAAAAAACTGAGGGTTGTGGGATCAAATCCCTCTCGAGGCAGGGGAGATAAGGTCAACAGATAGAGAGTTGGAAGTCATGACCCAAGTGTAGTCCAGCTTCCATTAAGATGTCAGGGAATCAAAGGGCCGAAACGCTCTGGGATATCTTCCTCTGAAAATCTTCCGTTGCCTTACTCTCCGAGTGCGAGCGTTTCCTATTTATTTTCCATATCTAATTAAGATCACTGAAAAAAGAGCCTTTGAGCTCCAGACATCGTCTAATGCCACGGATCTCGACACCAAATTTCAGAAAAGCCCACGGAATAATTCAATAACTGTCCGAAATGATTTTATCTGACGATCCACTCTGGAATCGAAACATACCGTTTTCGTGTTCCCTTGGTTGCGATTGTTGCTAAATTTAACCGCCGGGGAGACAGGGTGAAACTAATGTTGATCCTTAAATATTTGATGAGATCTCCCAGCTTGTAGTCTGCTACCATGTGATGAAGGTTATCGAAAATGACAGTTCCCACTTGCTTTGATGACAGACGGCATGCAGAGATTGACTGTGTCGTGTGAAACAAATACTGGACGCTAATGGTGAGCAGGCATCGATGGCTAGTATCGGATTCTTTGAGAAGTATCTGACTCCCCGAGTACTTAAGGGATCATTACTTTGAGATGTTAAACACAACTTTATTTTTACTTCATACGTTTGGTTGATTACATGGATCTTTCTTAAAGAAATGATATCGAAGGCGACACAAGGAAGAGTAGATCAAATGTTTGTATAGCGACAACATGCAGGATGATTCCAGCTATGATCCAAAAACGATTTCAGAGTAGTTAATGTGTTTTGTTGGACTACCCATCATGAACATTGTCCTAGACAGATGAATACTGCACATTTAGAGGGTGTTTTGGTATCTTATGTATTTTCTCACTATTTGAGAGCTTGCGCATTAATTACAGGACCTCTTGCCACCGTAAGAATTAAATTACTGCATCGGTGCTGAATGTATCCTTAGTAGCGTTCAACATGCAGGGTTGCTGTAATCCTTACGATGGTAAGAGATCCCATTGTTAATGCGCAAGTTCTCAAATGTAAGTTTTGCCAAATTAACTCCTAAGATTTCCATCTTGTCTTCCTTACTACTTACTCAGTGCTATAGTGTCAGTGCCGCAGTGGCTATTACCGCCCAGTAGGGTTCACTACTCAACCGTGTACTCTGCCTTCGGAGCGCAAACAAATATCGGACAATAATGAATAACATACAGATCAACATGTCGACACTGCTATGGAGGACAACTTGCACATGTTCAGTATCGATACCAGATGACAGCGACGCTGCTATGGATAATGTTTTGCACATATTCGGTATCGATACTAGATGAAAACTATCGACCACCACCTTTGTATGCCGCACAGGTTATCGGACACTACCGGTGTTACGGATAATTATGTAGAGCCAGGCTAATGACTCTAAGAAAGTGGAAATGGAGGATTATGCGTTTTTGCACACGACATTGCCTGAATTCAAACTGAACCCGGAAATATCGGTATATATGGTAGGCAGTATCTTAGGATTCTGCCTTAGTGTTTGGTTTAGAGTTAGGGGCAAGGTTAAGGAAAAGGTTGAGGAAGAAATAGCAAACTTGGGACAGTCCCTATACATCAATAAACTCTCTCGTGTGTGTTTTGTCGTTTCCATTTCTACTCTATGCTGGTGTGTCCTATTGCGGGTGTGTCACATAACGCTACGCATGAAGGAATACAAAACATTCACAGACAAAAGCAATGCCAGTTTCAGGCAGCTTAAGTATTCTTAAAATAAAGATTTAGGTTTATGCATTGTTTAAGGGCATTATCATGAGACTCTCCCAAGAGCCTATAATGAGCTGATGGTTAGGGGCAAGGGTCGAATCTTGGAAATCCAGCAAACTTCGTAAACGAAGTCAAGAAGCTAACACACTTCCGAATTCACACATGCTATTGGTCGGAAGGGATAACATGCCATGGGCCTAGTATGCAATCCTCTATTAGTTTGTATGACTGGAAGTAAGTGACGCCACCTTGGCTCTTCCCAAAGGTCTTCCTAAGAGCAAACTTCCACAAAAGGACGTATAGAGCGACATCAGTTCCATTTTATCATTCTAATCCTCTAACAAAATGGCGGACAGGCTGGTGCCATTGGTTATGTCTTTTCGGCATCTTCACATGTTATTCTCTTTAGAATTGGTTGAGACGATGAGTCACAACAATTTCTGCTATGGGCCTTTTTGCATCTGTCTGAATTCTAGACAACGTTCTTGACTTCCTCTATTCAGTTTCGTATTCATTTTCCGAAACTAACAGACCATAAATTGCCTCTTCCGATAATTCATCTCACGTTGCGTCAACCAGAACATCCTCTGATCTGTACATAGTTTGGCTTCGTCTGTTTGAAACTATTTTATGGGCGGAGAATGGGATTAAGCGGCACTGGTTGTTATTATGTACCATTCTTATTTGGATGATATCGGAAGTGACGCTTGTATACGCATGCTGTAGTTTGTTAGCGTGGAAAAGTTGCAATTAAAACGGGGATGCAATTAAGCGGCACAGGTTTTTGTTCTGGACCTTTCTTAAATGGGTGATACTCAAAGTGACGCTGGTTTGAGATAACTATACGTTGTTACAACACTCAGACTAACTTCAGCCGTGACCCAGTGTCGTTTACTTCAATACTGAAATAAAAGTGATCAGTTATATACTGTAGTCCGCTCATGCATTACCACCTTGCAATTGAAAAGTGCGATAAAAGGGATTTAGTATTAAGCGGCATCCCCTTCATCGGCTCTCCATTTATTACATACCCAAACCTACAATAATACGATCATAAAAATGTTCTTGCCACGTCAGCATCTCATCTCGCGTTTATGCGTCGTTTCTATTCTGTCGGTTGCCTACTTTAGTGTGACTGAGCGTTGGCTTTATCGCCCTGTTTGTGGCACATGAATGAGATTGGCGTTAACGTAAGACCGACTCACCCTATTTCCACAGCTTTGTAAAGAAAAGATGTAACAACGGTGTAGGGATAACATTTCAGTTACGATCATATTTCGGGATAAAAAAAAATACGAAGTATGCAAAAAAATAAAATGTATATGCGGGTAAAAATGTGTGATATTGTATATGCGTTGCTGAGGCGTGAGGATTGATTCAGACGTTTATGAGCCGGAAGGGTTGGAGGGAGATGAGGACTGAGTGAGAGAGGGGGGAGGGGCAAGGGAGGAAGAGAGAGGGGGAGGGAAAGGGAAGGAGAGATTAGTAAGATGAGATGAAAGGGATTGGAGTCCAGATCATGGAACACTTTCTTGACTTTCTACATACAGATTATACTTGTGATAACAAAGGAGAGAAGGTGGCAAACCCCTTGGCAAAAAGCTGTTTAAAGATATAATACGGCTCAAGATGGAGAGTAAAAAGATACAGGGAAGGAGGGCAGTGTAGAAGAACTAGAAGAGAAACACGAATAGAGACAGAAAAGCACTCAGAGGGCTGGACCCTTGTCTTAAGCCTAGACATATACAGACATACCTGTAATGACCAGCAAGAGCGGAGACAGCAAACATTGCGACAAAAGCTGTTTAAAGATATTATCATGATTCAGTAGGGAGCGCAAAAGGAAAAGAGAGATGGAGAGAGGTGGAGAACTAGAAGAGATAATGTGGAGAGACAGGAAAAAAAATTCCCGAAGACGAAATCCTTGTCTTAGCTTTAAACATACACACACATCTTGTGCTGACCAATAAAAACGAAGTAGGCAAACGCTGTGGCCAGAAAAAAAAACCCAACTGATTAAAACACTATCACGACTCAAGAAGGAGAGTAGCAAAAACAGAGAAAGCGTGAGGGCGAGAGAGAGAGAGAGAGAGAGAGAGCGTGAAAGACAGGAGGAGAAGAAGAGGAAAAAAACAAAAATAAAAGACAGAAAAAGAAAACTGTCCAGCAGAGAGGAGAGGACAATGGAGCTCGCCTTGGCTCCTGTAATAGTTGAAGCGCTCACATCTATTGGAAGTGTGCTGGGCTGGAACAGCTCATGCCTAAGATCCCCATTATAGACGCGATAGCGGGATTGTCCCCAGAAAATTGACTCACTCTCGGCCGATTAGCGGCCAGCGTCTTCTGGACAAGACGGAAGTTCTGCGATGGACGTTTGGTTTTCGAGAGAGGGGAGAGGAGGGTTGCATTTTCTAGAAAAAATGTCTTGAGAGATATAAGATAAATTAAACTGGAACCTACATTATGAGATTATCCAAAACCAGAATAGATCTATGTTTTCTCTTTCTTGAATTTCCTCTTGTACTTCCGGGAAAACCCCTTTGGATGGCTCCCTGGCGTGCTTAAGAACTATTTAAACAGAATCTGTGTCCGTTCATGCAGGCCATTCAGCCTCTCCGAGAGCGGACGTTTTTGTTCTCTTAATAACAGAGTTCGCACATGTCATTAAAACAGGAAAACTCTTGGAATTCTGGAAAGAGATTTTGAGACATGGAACAACATTGGAATGGTAAGAAATCACGCAAATGATCGATCATGCCTTTGGTTAAGACACTCACTTTGTAACTAAGGCTATCTAAAGTTCTCTCCTTCGAATGATTGTTTTCGCTTAGGAATGCCGTGGTTTGGTAAAGGCAGAATGTCTGTATTGGCACTGTCATTTGATTTGGCTTTCTAGAACACGGTCACACATCTAGTCAGCAGCACTGAAAATTACTGTGCATTCTCTTGTTCTTGTTGTTGTTGTCGTTGTTGTTGTTTTTGTTGTTGTTGTTGTTGTTGTTGTTTGTTTGTTTGTTTGCTTGCTTGCTTGCTTTTTAAACAATGAATCCTATTGTTTGAAGTATACCAGCTGTGGTGGGTGTATTTTTGTGTACATGTCAATTACCATTAATGTAAAAATGACAGCTTTCACTCTTTCATTCATAACAATGTTGACTGACAAATGAAGATACATGTGTTTACTCTGTCTTACTGAATTTGTGTTTAGCTTTGTACTTTGTTTATATCTTTACCAAAAAAGAAAAAAAATTACAAGTGTTGTGAAGTATTAAAGAGTCTTGATAACTGCAGAACTTCTAGTCTATAGGTTGTAAGAAAAATGCCAAGGATATGTAGGGGTATGGAAGTCCTTGCTGTTTCTCTCTGTCCAACGCTTTCTTTATCCTCATCTCATCATGACACTCCCTACATTCTCCATGCTTCGACCCGCGCGACCTATAAATCTTCCAATTTCGTCCGACAATAAAAATAATGATGCCCCAGTTCCTCTTCTGCTAACCAGTGCCTCTTGTCTGTTCCGCTCTTCGGTCCCATTATTTAGGAACATTGTCCAATTTGCAGATTGTTCTAAATTCTTTTAGAAACCCAAGCAATCACATCGACCTGCGAACCCCATTTCACATTATTTTTATTTTCACCCACTCTAGCCTTTTGCTCCTTCTTTCTTTCCTGAAGGCGACCTGTATTCCACCAAGACCATCTCCAGCCAATCTTACTTCATTTCACCAATAACACCCCCCCCCCCCCNNNNAATCCCCTCCCAGAACACCCCAAAAAAAAATTTGTTTCCCTGGAATTGTCAAATTCCAATAAACCTAAAAGCAATGTCACTCTAACGACTTTTTTTTAATGGCGCACCACGTGGTGAACTGATGATACGGGCAGAATGAAGAGACTCTTGAGGACTGGCGGACATTTTGACAAATCACAGCCACCGTTACAAAAAGTCTTTCTGCGACGGGCGAGACACATCGGGAAAACGTATTGCTTTTGAAAGGTCTCGGGGTAGCCATCTCTCCCGCCGAGGCCGACCGAATTCGGCGCTTAATCATAAAATTATCTGCATCAATTTGTCATATAATGCGCGGAGAACGTCATTAATGCTTAAAGAGTGTCGCAGAGGGGATACCATTATTCTGCGTCGCAGCTGCGCATGCGTGGTTTGGAGTCTGTATTCTTCCATGTAGTAGTGGAAAGATATACTCTGCTATAGTTTTAACCACAGTGATCTCCTGCGCGTTTACAGGCAAGCTAAAGATACTATCAAGACATTGTCAGTTTTCCGATACGTTCGTTTGTTTGTTTGTTTGCGTGATTATATTGTTTCTTTGTTTATATATTTACTTCTTTGTTTGAGTTAGGGTTTTAACAGAGTCTCAGCACGATAACAGCTATACTGTGCCTATGTAACATACATTATTAGATAGAAACTGCCCGTCAATGTTGCCTGGACAGCGACCGCTTTGCCTGCGCTGCTACGATTTAAAATCTGTCAAGGGCTTTTTAACGCGCGAAACATGCATGTCGAGTCCTGCGTATTCCTGGCATTTAAAGTTGTCCCTTCCGGAAAATTCAATGCTTAACCTTTTTTGTACCCAAACCGTCCGCCTTGTGAGACCTGTAGACATCCCCCATGACAGCACCGTATTTCAGCTTCGCGGAGTGCTTCGTCAGACTGATGGCTGACGCCAGACGGTAAACAGCGTGTTTTGGGGGGTCACAAGTCACGTTTTCAGGAAGCAAGTCAAAGCGAGACCGAGAATAGTAATTCTGGACGACATCTCGCTTTTTTTTCCCAGTAATGAAGATCACCGATTATTCCTGCTACGAATAATCGAGTAATAAGCGATTGCTTGTGGCGATTACTTGACGGCACACCTTACCATTCATGACCCTGAGCTTTATTTTGTGGATGGAAGGGAAGGTGAGTTGTAGGAGAGGTGATATGGCCGAAATGTTGGCATGGTTGTCAAACCGGCTGAGAAGTTGAGAAAAGAACGTGCTAATGCAAGAAACGCGTTCTGGAAGTTTGGTTTTCGCGCATTTTTCTTTCCCGGCAGATACGCAGCAATCAGAGGAGTAATTAAAAGGAATCGATTACTATAAGTGTTAACAATAATATAATCGATTACTGTAGTTGATTGAGCCCAGTACTGCATAATGGTCTCCGGTCTTCGAATATGTGATGAGTGTCTTACTACTAAAAAATAACATAGAAGTTAGTAATGCTGCTAGAAGAAACATGGCTCGAGTAAATTCATACAGTGAAGCTACAGCAGGATCGCACGTGCTTGAATTTCAGGAGACCACTCACTAATTTCGTGTTTGCGAAGTTTTTCAGTTTGTCTAAAGGCAGTTCACACGGTTCCGATTTTCTTACTTATTTCGACTGCTTAATATTGGAATGCTTCGTGGAAATAACCAGCACGTTCACACGATTCCAAAAATAATTCTAGAAATGCCAAAAGCGCACGCTGATTGGACGCCAAAGTACAAAATGTTGCATTAGCTTTGGTGATGGATTACCCTCCATGAGGAAGAACTGTATAGATCGTCTAGACTTTATTGGCATTTATAAAATGAGCACTGAAATAAACACCTACCGTGGGCAGTGATCTCCAAACAAAAACACATTTCCGTTCAACCATGCTGCTTTTGCAACTTTATTGCAGTACATCTTGGACTCTGAGTTCCCCAACACAACGGTGTTCTTTGGATGAAGCGATGAATCGCTCTGTCACTTCGCCGCCATTGTTTTCGTATTTGTCACGTGATCGCTCAGTTCGTTCGTGCTACGAATAAAAAAAGCAGCATCAATCCGATTCTTCTTCAGGAGGCAGAATACAAACGAAAATCGGATGGGAAATTTCGAATGGCGCATTTGATTCTCATACGTATGAAAATTGGAACCGTGTGAACTCCCCTTTAAGAAATTTTGATATAGATATTAAAGCTGCGCTATCCGTTCGTTAGCGTGGAAAGGCAAGCCCTGCCTACAAAATGGCCGTGGACACTGCCCTAACCCAGGTGGATGTTCTTTCATATTTCAAATTCTAGATGTTTCTTTACATCAAATTTCTTGGCTGTAATGTTCGCAGGGAAAGTCAACTAGACTAGTCTGATGATCTGCAAAATTTCTGTTCGGTATGAAATCCTTTGCTCATAAAACTCGGAGAAAAAAAAAAACCTAGCGTTTGTGTGTGAGGCAGTCGATTTAATTCAAATTAGTGAAGACTGCAGAAGCCTAATTGGTTAAAAAAAATGGACTATCAGAGTCGATAGTAGCAGATATTTGTGTAGAAATAAACGTATAACATGAAACCACACCGCAGAAGTGGTGAAATTCAGTCTTGAATTTGTAAAAAAATAATTTTTGCAGGCAGTGTTTCCCTATGGCTTCAGCGGATTCCATTTGTGCTGGCCTGTGATCTGCAAAAGAAGGCTAAATTTTTAACCTCTTTTCATCTAAATTAAAACGGTGAAAAATCTTAATGAAGGACTCCCACTTTAAACAGTAAATAATTCGAGCACAGTGGTGCCATCAGACCTGCAGACTAGCCTTGGCCATCTCGGAACGTTCTTGTGGTTCGATTAGAACGTTTTATTTAATGACTCAAAGGGGCTTTTACAATTTGGCTCCTGCAACCTGAAGTGTCTCATTTTGCTCCACATCTTTTCATAGACCTAGTGCAGGGCTTCAGGAGATTCAGGATTCGGATATAATAGTTTAATGCGGGGTCTCCGAGCACATCAGTTTTTAAGCCGGAGGTCCCACTCACGGATGGCAGCCAAAGTTCAATAACGCGGAGAACCCTCAGGGATAGACATTCTTTATGTATGCCACATGCACCTGTCAACTGTCTCAGACTGCAAGAACTTGCACTATTTTGCCCATTACCCGACGAGTACGTCCTTTCTTCAGTATAGATCTGTTTACCTTTGTTATTACATTTATTGAGCTGTCCTCGGTTCTTTTGTAACGCTAATGCTTTTGTTTCGCTTCGGCATGGACAGAAATCAGATTTGACGTGTCGATTATCAATTATGTTCTAAATGGCACCGACTACGACAAATTTCGATTTTTTAAATTGTTTACATTTTGCAAAATAGATTCATGCATTTCCTTCGGGCGTCGAAAAACGAACAAGCAAGCGTATTATTTTGCATAAGTCGATCATTTTGGGTTAGGGGNGGGGGGGGGGGGGGGAGGGTCGGGATTCGCCTGGGAAAGTTGTTTCATTTCGATCGTTGTGGATGCCTGGTGATGTGGTTAAATAATAAAATGAGGAAGAATACACAAATCCTTGCTTCACGGCAGGCAGATCTGCTTCGGGCTTAAGGCAGTTCCCTCAAACAATTAGCACGTTCATTGATCTTATAATTTGTCCACAGCACCAGGGCATTCAAATATTGGACATTAAATTGGCTTAAGGGCATTTCATCTGAGGATACTGACTGGCCTAGCAAACAGTTCCTCCAGCCGATGGCCTGGGTTTTGTTATTAATGTTTGCTGCTGCGGCAGCTGTTGTTGTTGTTGTTGTTGTTGTTGTTGTTGTCGTCGTCGTCGTCGTCGTCGCCATCGCTCTTTTTGTCTTGAGATACACTATAACACATTTCTGTATCGAATTCTTGGTAAGTGACAGGAATCACAAAATTAGAAATATATAAATCAAATATAAAACAAAACGTCCACAGATATTCCAGAACTGTGGCCTTTCGCTGTCATTTAAATCTCTAGCTGGCTTTAGGATGCTCTTCATAAATCTCAAGGAGGAAGTTCGGTGTGGTGTTCAATACTTGGGACGGCCGTACGCAAGATAGTAAGCGAAGGAAATGAAAAAAGAGACAGCGGTAACCTACTGGCACTGTAAAATGCTGTTTGTTTAAAATTGTGCATGTTTCTGTGTAATATTTAAAGAAGAATTTATTACGTCTCTGTGCATCGAAGAGGACAAGAATTTTGACATACAGTCCATTAATCTGAGGTCCGCTGGGCCAAATATCCCTTCGGCAACATTATTGAACGTTGGTCCATCTGTCTGTCAGCTAAACTTCCATCCGGCCAAATGTCCTTCAGTGGAAATGTCCCTTCGGTAAAACGTCAGTCGATATGTGTGTGGTTACATTTGTCAGCATGAGAACTTCCTTCTTAAACGGCGACTGTCAGTTCTGTTGTACTTCCTTGATGAGTCGCTAATTGTTCGGCGATCATCGCTATTACCAGAGTCTGCTAATCGAGACTTGGAAGTAACATTAGGGCAACGTAGTACATTGCAACAGTGAACACTGCCGTTCCGTATCCTGTGTGACAAAGGGGAAGGGGGATGGAAACCGGGGGAAGTGTGTGTGTGTGTGTG
>JAWQUT010000134.1:95862-109163 GCA_033807755.1 Ellobium chinense | reverse complement strand
CCCTAAATAAAAACCATCCTTTCCAAAAAAAAAAACCAAGAAAAGATGTTGATGCCTCTTTCTTTCTTTTTGGCAAGTAGGGAATCTAGGGACCTGGGGAATGGAAGCAGATATTCTCTCTCTCTCTCTCTCTCTCTCTCTCTCTCTCNTCTCTCTCTCTCTCTCTCCCTCTCTCTCTCTCTCTCTTTCGCTCTCTCTCTCCCTCCATCTTTCCACCTCCCTCTTCCAAATCCCGCGTAAAAATCCTAAATCCGTTACGGAATCTACGCTAACAAAACATACAGCTAGTGCGCATGTGCGGGGAGATGACAGGAAAAGAGACAGACCGAACGTAAAAAAAATCTACGAAAATCGAATGATTACAGGAGTTTTGGGTGAAAAAAATAGTTTGAAATATCGAAGAAATAGGACAGGTCTGCTGAGAGGACGAGGAAGAGCGGCAGGGAAACTTGGGGAAAAATAATGTGGTTTATTCTCTTGCATCCGCCAGCAAATTGCATGAAAAGAAGAATACACAAAGGCCCTCTGGCGCTTTCTCTATAGAAAAACAAACTTCTTTCACGGACATCGGAGATCTCTCGCAAGGAACTTCTTTCACTCTTGACAAACATAAAATATTATTTGTGCGTGTTATGAGTGCAATAGCCGCATCTTAAAATTAATTAAATCGAAAACCTCCGGGATAAAATTATGATATTTCGCTGAAGGCATGTCTTCGGACGGCGGGCGGTGGTTTGTAAAATTCTCATGTAGAAGCATTGTCGCAAACATGACGCGCATGTTTGAAAGAAATGTGGTCTTTGGTTGATAAACTATACTCCTTTTCATGAAGTTAATACTTCCCCATCAGTCCCCTTTTCGGAATTTTGGCATAATTTTCTTCAAAAAAGAAAGAACATTATCAGTATGAAAATGAAGAAAATGTTCAAGCATTGCGATTTGTTAAAACTGGACAAATCGACCACCGGAAAATACTGGAGTGGGCAAATGGCACACAGAACTTATGTTTCTTTATTAAAAAATTAGAAAAAAAAACAACAACCAGAAACCATGCTAAAATTTCAAGGGGGATTAGTTAAAGAGATATTTTATAAAGGCAATATTTACAGGGTGTTCACCCTGCGCTGTTTGTATCTCTTATTCTTTGTTCATAAATATTCGCTAAGCCTTGTGCTTATTGGCAGCGTTTTTCATATACAAGAATACAGAATTTACTATGTTCAATTCGCTAGACAATCGCAGCTCCTTTTAGTAATAAGCTTAATATTTTCTATGTTCCTTAGGAGTGTGATTAAATGGAGTCGACCATATAAAATTAGTAAAGGAATTAATGTTTGATAAAGCATTTCGTTTTTTTCTGTGACATTTCGTTACAAAAGATGGTCGATGACAGGAAGTGTGTTCCTTATCCAACATTTTAACCTGCTGTTACAAAATTAAACAATCTAGGAGATAATTTCACCGTTCAATCTGACGAAATTACAGCATATACATAGGGGCGCCTTTTGTCCAAAATCAATGTGAGCAGGATAATCAGATATTACTTGGACCTCGNAGCTCATTTAGTCGATTCCACTTAACCGCAACTCCATGAGAGAATGGAAAATTTGCTATCAAGCTAAGAGTGCGATTGAACGGCGCGAGTTTCTATTCGACGTTCAGCTCTGTTGTGAAAAGAATACTACAATTTAATAGAAAGTTTCATTATGCAGATTGTTTTCAGGCGAATTCGAATAAAACCGGATAAAGGGACATCATTCCGACAAGAGATGTCTTTGCACTCTTTAGACCAAGATTACAAGTATACGGGTACTTGCAGCCGGTTGTTCGGTGCTTTAGAGACTTCAAAACCTGAACCTCTGTTTTTGGCTCTTTGACACTTTGAGTCAAACAACCGGTTTGCCTTACAGACTAATATGAACTTCTGATAAAAAGCTGGTGTAGAAGTTTCCACTATTAACTGAACTCATGAAAATGCTATTTGACATATAACGGAGACTCCGAGCAATTACAAACTATTGCCTGTTGGTGCGTTGTCAAAAGAGAAAAAAAACGTGGGTATGCTTCCTTGCCAACTTAAAAGTTAGCGCGTTTTGGTGACGTAACTTTCTACACGCGAATAGAGTAAAGGTGCAAATACAGTGGTTAACGTGACGGTATAGTCATGTTAACTACACGTTAACGTGAGGAGAGCTACCAACAGAGTGGCTCTCGTTGATGTCCCGTTAACGTGACGTGAACTAGAGGGAGGAAAGACAGAGAGACAGAGTCAGAGGTTAGAGAGAGAGAGAGAAAGAGAGAGAGAGAGAGAGAGAGAGAGAGAGGAGGCAAAAAGGAGAAAGAGACAGACAGACACCGACAGAGAGAGACAGAGTGAGAGAGCGAGAGAGAGAAAGCGTGCGAGAAAGTGAATAGATAAACAAATGATGGATTAAAAACAATGTCACTTAGCGTCCAAATTAAGTTTTTTTTCCAATCTCACTCCATTGCTTATTCAAATACATTCTATTTCAATAATTGTTGTTTATCTTGTCAAATAAAGCTGGCCGCTTTTGCACCTCTTCAATTAATCTTTCAGAAGAGTCCATGATTTTCTTTGGATTTGCCGGAAGAAAGTCAGGAGGTTTTTATTGCAACCGTAAAATGGTCTCGTGAAATTTTTCTGCCGCGAGGTAGTAGATAGCCGGTAGAATGACGCGAGGTAACCACTCTGGCGCTAACGCGTATTTTGGTAGTGGTAAATAAGATCTCCCGGTAACATACTTCACGGGACGTTAGGTCACAGAGGTCAACTGTCGGTAACGTGCAGAAAACGGATCTCACTGTGTTTACACCTTAAAGGTGTCAAATAGCATTTTCATGAGTTCAGTTAATAGTGGAAACTTCTACACCAGCTTTTTATCAGAATTTGTTTATCTATTCACTAGCTCGCACGCTTCCTCTCTCTCGCTCTCTCACTCTGTCTCTCACTGTCGGTGTTTGTCTGTCTCTCTCTCCTTTTTACCTCCTCTCTCTCTCTTTCTTTCTCTCTCTCTCTCTCTCTAACCTCTGACTCTGTCTCTCTGTCTTTCCTCCCTCTAGTTCACGTCACGTTAACGGGACATCAACGAGAGCCACTCTGTTGGTAGCTCTCCTCACGTTAACGTGACTACACCGTCACGTTAACCACTGTGTTTGCACCTTAACGTAGTCCAGTTGACGTGGAATGTGGAATTCTTTGTGATCTCATGCCTCGGTTGAGCCAGACATCTCATACTTTAAAAGCTCGCTGTGATGAGAAATGATTATCCTGCATAGTATTTCCACTAGACTGATTTATTTTAACATCAGTGACCCTTTTAATAACTTGTTTTGTCCAGTTATGTGCAAGCATCAACATGTTTGCATACTCAAGAGCTAAAGACACAGTAAGGGAGAAATAAAGTCCTTGTTATTGCCACCCCTCCCCTCTTTCTGTGTGTTTGTTCAGTCAGAGTACAATGGCATAACCTTCAGACAGCAGTCATGGCGTAGTCCTATACACAGGGGACCACAGTTCGCTCCCCTCTGTAAATAATGCACATTCTCTGACTGCTGCGGGAATTCGCGTGATTTCGCGTCATTTGCATGACCGCATGCTCTCTAATGATCAAAGCGCGTGACCTCAATTAGCTGTGGGAATTCCCAGTGGGTGATGTCATTTGTACAAGTTCGTGGTCGCATGCTGCAGCCAATCTAGCGTTCTGCTCATGGCCTTGTTATACATGTCGTCATGTGGGCATGTCATGCTGTTGACAAATTAGCTGTGGTGGTGATGGTCGTGGCGTTGGTGTTGGTTGTCTTCCTCTTATAATTTGGAAAAGCACGGAAGAGCGCCAGTGAGTTTTAACGAACCATGGAAGAGCGCTGTATAATGTCCACAGAGAGACGCTGATTTTCTTTGAAGTTAAACCTGAGATGGAATTGATTCTTGAGTGTTCGGTAAATTGTAAAGTTTAGCAAGTAACATCCTTTCAAATTTTGAACTTATTTACAAATTGCTTGCCGCTCGACAAGTTTTACCATGTCAAAGACTCATCAGGAGCTAATTTCCAGTTACTAAGCCAGGGGAAGATCTAAAGCCGTATTTTTGATTTTAATTTGTGCAAACGCTTAATGAAGCATTTTATACTTCTTGACATGCCATTTACCTTTTGTTTTCTCAACCTTAGAGCACTGTCCCAAAGGCACTGAATGCAGCCTTCAACAACTAATTTTTAAAAAAAAAGAAAAGAAAAGTCACCCAAATTCTCCTTGTGCTAAATGCGTATTTGAAGATCTGATGACTGGGGAATTTTGTTGTAGCCATAAAATGTCAAACTTCTTTATGTGTTCTAATGTGGGAAGAGAACACTTTCCAAGAAGAGCTTTCCTGCAAGAGTCCACAAGCATTTTACAATAGGCAAACATGCATCTACAGTCTGAGCACTCGTTAAGCCTAATTAGGAGAACATCTGCATATTTGCAAGTTTACACACACACGAGAGTTATAGATACAAAAGCCTTGCGGAAGGGGAAAAAATCGCTAAAAGATTTTTAAAATGTTTGTCCAATTAGATGTATGGCATATTTCAGACATGCATTTTCATGACATGTTCATGACAGAGTAAAGTAATTTGCAAATATTTGATTGTCAACAATCTATTTGAAGAAAAATAATGAAAAAAAAAAAAGCTGCACTTCTCGAGGATGCCAGCCTTTGAAAAACTGTTCACTATCCAGTTGTGTTTTCTTTTGCTATAGAGGCTGAAGCATCAATGATAAGGAGACATGAATCTCCAAAGGGTTATCGCTATTTTCGACATTATTATGAAAATTCCGCAATATAAGCAGCACAAGATGACACCTACTGTTTACAATACCAGTTTTCTTCAAGTTCTGCAAGAAACAACTTTCTAAAGGTCACAGCACATACATAGGGAAGGCGTAGATAGAATAGTGGGGTTTTCATAGCGATGTAATCTCTTTCCAGTATAAAAATTACATTACTGCATCGGTGCAGAATGCACCCTTAGTAGCGGTCAACCTGCAGATTTAATGGACTTTGGACGCTGGTAAAAGATCCCATCGTTAACGCGTAAATTCTCAAATGGCCTCCGACCTATTCGGCAAAATTTGGACGGTCATAGTGAGTTACGGTTCTCAAAGTATGAACAGCAGCATGACCATGTTTGTAGAACTGTAAACGCAGCTCATGGTCTGAATACATGTGTCCTTTTCGCTGCTATGTTCGGCTTTGGATGTACAAAAATAAAACGACAAAGGGTTTCAGATTTGACTGGCATTATGTTTCTTAAAAACAAGCCTATGCAGGCAAGCGAGAAAAGCGCGCACAGGTCCCAACGAATGAAATGGGGAAATATGACAAAAAAGAAAGAAATTTGTTTAGAAAACATTTTGGCGGCAAATTAATTGAATATCTTAACCTCGTGCCCCCTATGCTCTCTCTCTCTCTCTCTCTCTCTCTCTCTNTCTCTCTCTCTCTCTCTCTCTCTCTCTCTCTCTCTCTCTCTCTCTCTCTCTCTCTCTGAATAATTATGTGAACGTAAGATGCAGCTATCCTCTTAAAGCCCACTGTCCACCTCTCAGCTGTAGCGAGCTGGAAAGAAAGGGTCTTTAACAGTCTGGCTTTATCTGTCTATGTAGCCCAGGGCTAAGTCCTAGCACTCAATTTAAATCCAGTCTTCCTCAGCTTTATATTTTTTTCCACAATCCCTTTGCTCTGGAAGTTCTCGTCTTAACATAAATGGAGTTCGTAAGGAAAGAAGAGATGGAGGGACGTGGTAATTTCCTCCCAATAAATTTACCAAGTAGTGTTCCTTTCTTCATTTTTCATCATCTCATTTCCCTACGAGGACATTCCCTCCTCTCCTCAAAAAAAAAAAAAGAAAAAAAAACTACTTCTGTAAGAGATTTGGAGCGACGGTTAACTGCCCCATTTAATTTGAATCTTTTTCAATCTACTTGTTTCTTTCTTTTTCATCATTGCTTTTCTCTTATTCTCGTGCCAACTAAAAACCTTGTTGAAAATGTACGTTAGGAAACTGTTTTAAGTAGGGCGCCTGACAGATAAATCCAGATACGACAAGTCACGACACGACATGACACGACACGACACGATACCATACGGCAAAATGTGACCGTAGGCAGACCTCGATCTCCTTCTGTGATGTCTTCACAATCGGATCATGACGTGTTGGATCCGGTGGAATTTGCGTCGTCCGATTAGCAGTAAGAAAGTGACAACATCAAAATTGTAGGGCGGGGCGGAGCGACATGACGTGACGTAACGTGCTGTAACGTGCCGTGTCCGGCGTGTTCATACCTTCAGTAGGAATTAAAAATTAAACTGACAGCAAAGAATTTTTTTTTTTTAAGTTCGGATCTCTCAGGAACTGTTATAGCAGAGGCTGACA
The DNA here is from genome assembly GCA_033807755.1 of Ellobium chinense. Lineage (NCBI taxonomy): Eukaryota > Metazoa > Mollusca > Gastropoda > Ellobiida > Ellobiidae > Ellobium > Ellobium chinense. The sequence continues at coordinate 102,729 of JAWQUT010000134.1, read as the reverse complement.
TGCGCATAATATGACATTTACTGGTATTACGCTCACACTGCACGTTACGTATTAGATGTGAAATCCACAAACTCACAAAGGTAAAAACTAAACCTCCGTTGAGAAGACAATAAGTGATCATCAAACCTCTAAGACAGCCTTCTCTTAAAACTGTCGTCCATCGTTTTTTCCCCTATACAAGTATTCCTTCACGCGAAGCTTGCACGCCCACGCTTTGATGATGTCATCACGTGGCCTGCCCTCGACCAATGAGGTTTCTGCAAGTGACGAGCAATTATGCTTTGTCTCCCTTGAGAACCCCACGCTCGTACTCGGGACAAAAAAAGTTGCGAGGACATTCCGGAACGGAACATATGGGCCAAACAAAACAATCGGCATGCCCGAAGTTGCTTTTGAAAACATGGGTAGGCTTTTAGGATAAGTCCTCAACTCTCAAGTTCATTGAACTTGGTGTTATTGTGTTGTTGTTGTTGTTGTTGTTGTTGTTGCTGTTCTTGCTGCTGCTGCTGCTGCTGCTGCTGCTGCTGCGCTTGGTTTTGTTTCTTGACATTCATAAACACAGCTGATCGCTGGAGATATCTTTATAGTTGACAAAATACACAATGTATCAACTATCGGAATCTTGTATATCTGAGACTTTTACTTTTGACAACCACTACCTAGTCCGCCTTTCGGGTTTCCCTGGCTTAATGAATTAAAAAAAAGACGAGGAAGTTTTTGTAGACTACTAGCTCTAACGCAGGGGCGTAGCTCCATGTAATGTATGAATCTAAGTTTATCAACATGTTATCTATTTGTCCAATACCATTTAATTAATCTCCAATGTTTTATAAAATTTTCAAACATCACCACCATCCTATTTCACCTAAGAGCCATTTACAAGCATTGACAACACGATTTTGTCAACGTTAGCTGGTTTTTTTCGCCGATAATCTGAGAGCCTATACACTGTCTCACAGATTCAATGCTCTCATATCCTCAGTGCAAAGCGTCAAAAGTCAATATAAAGAGAAACTTTTAATAAAAAGTTGGCCAATAATTTGAGAGAAAAATATGCCTGTCCGCTGTTCTGACGGTGTTTTGTTATTTCTTTTCACGCAAGATCCTTTCTGAGCACGACTTCCCGAGGTTTTTTTTTTCTTTCGGCGACGAGAGATTGGCGGTTTAGACCGTACCAGGGTTGCCAGCTTTGGCGCATTGGAGCCAAATACCAAATATTCGACGTTCACTGACTTCCATCAAAAAATTAACAGAATGATGATTAGTTATAAATGCTAGATTACCCTCCCAAAAAAATTGAAAAAAAATGATTATCGTTACGCCCGTGATCTAGTGAGTAGCTTTAAAGAAACCGAATTACGAGTGAAATTGAAATGAAATGAATTACTGTTCTTATTTAGTATAGACTAGTGCTTGGATATTCATGAGTGCGAAGAGACCATGTAAGATATTACAAATAAAGGTAGGGAAATGAGAATTTGATGACGTAGATTGCACGGGTATCCTGATCCACAAACATATTAAGAAATCGTGCACCAAGCAAGCATGTCAGTCCTCACTGATAAACACAGCACGCATGACATCACGAAGTTAATCTCTATGCTAGATCGTGACTTCCAATAATTGTGACGACAAACAATAGGCCTAGACAACACCAAGTTAATCGCAAAGCAAATCTGTATTTTATCTACTGTTGTGAAACACTGCGTGACATAAGCATTTTTATCTCTAAGCCATATCATAAATTATGTTACAAGAACGCAGAATGCTTGAAAAAAAAACAACTCAACCCTTTGAATCCAAACGACTAGTACTTCGGTCTGGTCCTCTTCCTCACCCCCCTCCTCTTCACATACACACACACACACACACACACACACACACACACACACACACACACACACATACACACACACACACACACACACACATACACACAAACCAACCAAGAACCGACTAATCCGGCCGTGCACGATACCTTTGCCAGCAGCCCAGTGGACTAGGCATTTAAGTAGTGGGAAGGTGGAGGGGAGGGGAGGAGGGTGGATTACTTGAGCGATTTGCATTAGTTGGGTGGAGGGTCGACATCATGGTTGGGCCGGGCAGAAATGAGATCATGTAAACACTCCTCGTGAATCTAAGTTCAGTTCACTTGAACTTGATCTGAGCTCAAAGGCTATATTGAATGAACTGATTTGAATCTGAACTGTAGCTATTTAGGGCTCTTGACCTGAATTTTAATTGTCTACCTAAATTTCAGTTCAGTTCACATTTGCCTCGACAACCACTACAACTGATTTCTAAAACCAAGGGGCAACTGATCTGATCTGAAAACTACTTTCATATTTCATCTTAGGGCTTGTCCACCTTAGCGAACTGAACTTGGTCTGAACTGACTTTTTTGGTGAACTCGTCCAACTGTGGTCGATATTATGTCACCCATGGATATGCAAGGGGAATGGNGGGGGGGGGGGGGGGGGGTGTAAGGGTTCAAAGAGTTAATATGTATGCCGTATCGTCTTTAGAATTACCACGAAACTACATACTTATATTATAAACGTTATTTTCCTCAAGCTCACATTCATTTTAACACCCACGCATGTCCACGGACACCCTCATGTGTAGGCCTACGCCGTTCACATCAGCATAGCGCAATGTGTAAAGGCTGATTTGGGTAACGGGAGGGAGTGGGGGGTATAAGGGTTCAAAGTGTTGATATGTACACCACATCTTCTTAAGAATACCACTAAACTACATAATATGTATACCTCATTTTCCTCAAGCTCACTTTCTTTGTACACCACGCACGTCTATGGACACCTTCATAATAAACTCCGTTCACACCAGCATAGCGCAGTGAGTGGAGGCTGCTTGAGTAAGGTGAGGTGAGGTGAGGTGAGGTGAGGTGAGGTGAGGTGAGGGGGAGGTGATGTGTAAAATTTCTAAGGGTCAATATGTATGTAACATCATCATAATGATTACCACAAAACTGTAGATATGTATATATTATTATTCCTCAAGCTCTCTTTTTTTTCTTCAACATCCACGCGTGTCCCAGCATAGCGGATCATAAACTTTGTAATAAACAGTGTTAGTCTCATTATACCGGCCTGACGGTTTAAACCGAAAGCCGGAAGAGCGACTGAAATCACTTTTAATGCTATGTTTACGAGATACTGTATCCGGCTTTACAACCTGTCCACGCTAGTGGGAGTTCAGACTCATTAGGGAGATTTTGTTTTGACCATAACATTGGCTCCAACAGTAGTACTCGCCCCGAAATGGTGTATGGTACGGACATTAAGACAAGAAAAATGTCGTGTATGCATGCGCATCGAGATTAATGCGCCGGTTAAAATATACCAGGGTGAAAACAAAATACCTCTAAAATTTTGTTTTCGGAAGACAACTGCTGTGTTTACATGGCACTGCAGTTCTTATTTCCTCCCTCAATATTACTGTGATCTTTGGTATGCAGCACAAACAAAATCCAATGTTTAAGATAATGAATGTGCCCATCAACGATAATGATCCTCCTGAAGATGACGACGATGACAATAACGGTGTTAATGAAAACAGTAACGCCAGCAATACTGATGATGACGATGACGACGACGACGATGGCGAAGATGATTATGATGATGATTGGGTGAGAAAGATAATAATGATGATGACGACGAGAGAGCCAATCATGATTTCGAGAATAATGATGACAATGATAATAAAAATGTGTTATGTTGGTGGTGATGATGATGAAAATATTCATAATGACAATGATCCTGAAGAAAATGATTGTTGTGCTTTTGATATCTTATGACGTCAGTAGTGTCAATAGTGAGGAGATGATTATTGTGGTGGCGACCAAAATGACAGAGGGCAATGATGAATTACATGCTGCTGCTTCAAATGCAGCGAGAGAGAGAGAGAGAGAGAGAGAGAGAGAGAGAGAGACAGACAGACAGACAGACAGACAGACAGACAGACAGACAGACAGACAGACAGACAGACAGACAGACGGACGCACGGACAGACAGAGGGCCAGCCACCCAGTACGAACCCTGATTGTAATCAAATGCTCACAACAGTCATGTGACACAAGTTGTCATGTAAATGACAGAGACAGTGGGAGGTCGAGCCAATAACAGAGTAGACACACCACAGCAGGAAAGATGAGAACAGAACAAAAATATTACACAATGTACTCACAGTACGGTGATGTTGGAAGGCAGATCTTGGGGCACGTGAGTGATGTCGTCTCCGAGGCAGGTGAAACTATCCAAGCTGTCAGGCTTCGTGGGCATGCACGAGTTCTTCAGGGGTCTAGCCATTGATATGTGGGCATGCGTCGCCCCTGAACACAACAGAAAGAAGAATATCCCTATCAGAAGATGCTGCAGGGTACACAGATTGCCACGACAATCACCCAGGTATGTTGTCCTAGTAGTTCCATTTTGATCATGTGGGCACTCACGTGACTGTATCTTGGATCTGAAAATCCCCATAAGTGTGGTTTGCTCCCTCCAGCACTGAAGAGGTAATCTTAGACTCGGGAAATTCCGGATGTCACCAATCCATGTGTCCTTTATTTTGCGGGCTCTCCACCCTCGAGTTTCATATTTCGGAGCTGCTGAATACGACATTAAATCCATTTGTTGCAGCTTGTTTGGGACCTGAATTTCAGGTCGCTCATGGACAATGGGCAGAGTTTCCCTAACGTCTGATTTGGAAATAAAGGTCGAGCGAAGTCCCACGTGACCGGGCTCGAGGCCAGAGTTCTTGGAGCTGGGTTCCTTCACTGCTGTCATGTTTCTTCAGCTTTTACACCAAAGCTGCTGTAACAAACAGCAGCATAGGAAGAAATGATGGAGGGTGCGGATGAAACCGCGAAGGAAGCTAATCAATCCTGGGGAAAAAGCAACGAGAGAGTTAAATTTTGGGAGTATGGCATATGGACACGTGGCCCTCAAAGACTTAGTTCCACATCTGCCTATTAAAAGCAGACCAAGGCTGCTATAATGGATAGTAGCATAAGAAGTGATCATAAAGGATGCGGAGGGAACCGAAAACATCGCTTATGAATTTTTGAAAATGATATAAAGAAATTCATGATTAATCATGATACAGTTAAAATCATATATAAATTTGGAACAATAGTATGTCATTACGCAACAGTCTTTCTACTTACTCTTTCACCTAACACAAGATGGCAGGCAAAGTGACATGACGACATTGTTTACTTCTTACTCATCATCTCACAAAATGGCAAAGACACACCACTCTAGTTCCAAGTTCTAGACTATTATTGCAAAACAACCAACATGTTGATGCTTCACCCTTTTCCAACTCATTGTCTCAGGATCAAAACAATCCTTTTAGTCCTTTGAAAAGCACGCACAATTTTCATAAACTATTTATTTTGAGTCATGCGGTCTCTTTGAGTCGCCTATTCCTTTAATCTCAATGAGTAAATGACCCTGGCAATTCGTGACTTCGGACGTCTATAATTTGTTTACTTTCGTTCAACTGTTTGTCAGAGGAATATCGGTTGCGGTGGTTGTAGTGGTGGTAATAGTAATAGTGGTTGTGGTGGTAGTAATGGTGGTATGCACATTGTTTTTTAACTTTGTTGCCTCTTTTATGATGGTAAGCATTGTAATTCAGACAGCGAGTTTCAAGCTGTCCCGTGCTCCTTTTCTTCGTAAATATGTGCATTGACCCTGCATACCATATATCTTTGAGGTTGCACGCATCTATATTTGAGCAAAGATGACAGTATTGTTATCATAATGTACTACCATGCTTGAATGCATTAAGCATTGCTGTTGTTGATAGGCTGTACAGCCAAACATGACCAATAAATTTTTAAAAATGTCATTGTTGGTAGTTCGTACTGCCATACTTATGCAATAGAAGTGGACTTAGTTTTGTTACTAATGGTAAGATAATATGCTTTTAAACTTGAGCAAAAAAGAGTGCACGTCCATGTTGCTACTACTGTTGGTAGATATAGACTAGAGGTTGAATCTTGATTCAACGAATAGAATAAGGAACACACAAATAACGAAATAAATACAGCACAACCTCGATACAGATATGCCTTGCTGGATGAAAAAAGTATACGTATTACTGAAGTATACTTTAATATCGAGGTCCAATTGAATAATGAAATGACAGAATAGTAAGGAATCCGTGCATGTGAAATTTATATTTAGTAACAAGATATACTTGTTAAATGAGTACTGAATATGACGGTCCCACACTAATGGTTAGCAGTAGCCGTATGCATAATCTATACATGAATTGACGTACTGCGTTAACTAAAGTGAACACTACTAATGTTTTGGGAGTTTCCCATGGTTACCGCAGTGTGTTAACCAACATGTAAGGATTATGCATACAGCTCCAGCATATCAGTTTCCAAAGCACGTTCATAACAAACACAATCATGTTGTGGTATGTCCCGATATATATATCAATATTCCTAGTCCAACATCATCAACAACACGGGAAAGTTCTCACATTTCCTGCCTCAGAATACAGAAAACTAGGCGGGACTAGGACCTGTTTTTGAAAGTTTGGAGAGACGTAAGCACTGTCCGCTTACTAGTCTAGAGTCCTCACGTTTGGATCTGATTGCACAAACAGTCCGGTATTTGATCTCGGCCTGTCCTTTCTATCCTCACATGAGTACTGTCGTGACTCCCAACTACCAACAGCTTATGACTTACGTAAATATGACAAGAGACTAGCCGGTCTTGACGATAGGGATTGCTCCCTCCCCTCCTCATCCCTCCTCCTTCACGTCCGCAGGTCAAAGACCTTGACTCGATGTCACTTTGTACACAAGTAGACTGATCTGTAATGGGA
>JAWQUT010000134.1:73413-87823 GCA_033807755.1 Ellobium chinense | reverse complement strand
CCCCCAACAAAAGAGCATCGCGCAGGCGCTGCAAGACGGACGCAATCAAAGTCCTTTACGGCTTCACGGCACCATCTCCGGAACGCTACGCGCGTCTGATTGAACCAATTGATCTTCGATCTCCGGGAAATGAATGAAGGCGGATTCCTTAAGATGGGTAACGGCGTGATCCAACTGGGCAGCTGGGATAAGGGCGCGCCATGGGAAGGCGACAAAACCCCGCTGGGAGTGTCGCTCGAAAACAAAACCGGATGTATGCTGGAAAGTTTGGAAATGACTGATGTGTCCATGCTGATCTGCCACCCTCGAACAGGCCAAACTATTCAGATTCAAATTCTTTAATTAACACCAGCAAACAGTACTCAAGCTGTTTGCAGATTCCTTATTTTACAGTATAACCCTGACAACATGATAACAATCTTTATGAACTCAACATGTTCAAAGAGCGGGTTGACCACGTTTTATAACAGCACTGTCCATGGGCCGCGCTAACCAAATACACGTACTTGGACCACATTACAAAACCTGGTCGATGCCAGGATTTAAAACAATCGACCCAGCTAACCAGGTATCCGACTCAACCAGTGATGACGTTAGGAGAGTTTTAATGTACTTGCCTCTCGGAGTCATTGGCCTGTTGTCCTTGACGATAGTCCTTATAAATATTAATAACGATCTCGCTACCAGTTTCATTATTATGCCAACGGATATAGAGAGCATCTATATCCAGTTCCTGATGGTCTTTCTAAAAAGTCCCAGCATGTATCACTTTACAGTCGTCGTGCTGATTAATATATTCCAAGCATGGACGATTTGAGCGAAGAATTGGGACACCTCACCCCGTCTCAACCCACGGTTCTTTTGCTGCCATTCTTTGGGTTACCTATTGTAGTGGGCAGCATCGTTTCTAAGTATTAATACTTTCAATGCTTAGCAATTTCGATTTCGGTTTAATGGAAAAAAATCAAACTCGTGAGAGTTTCAATACCATTTCGGCAGTTATTATAATGGACGTGACAGGTTGTGTGACCATTGACTGATAAAAATATCAAAATATCGAAAGAGCTCAAAGTATCGAAAGGTATTATAAAGCCTATCAAGTAATGAGTATCAGAACCGAAATGGACTCGATCCTTTGATACTTAAAGCTTGAAGGCGAAGTATCGCGAAAATATCAGGTATTGGCCTACCACTCAGTTACCTCGGATACATACTATCATGGGACACCCGCAGGTCAATGCTCGCCTCAGAATGAAGAGTGAAATTGGCGGGAAACTCATCACTTCTTTCTCATCCCATACTGATAGTGTGGGCATTCAATGGCGCGAAAAATCGGCTCCATACAATATGGATCAGGGTCTCACTGATATGATCTGATTTCCTGCACGGGAAAAATGAGTTCCCGATCCTACGATGGTAAATATCTCCACAAACTGCAGCTTCAGCTCTCTAATAGACTCCACTAGAAGTCACGAGGCCTCGATGCTACTTTGGTCACGTACAGACAACAATATGTACAGTAGGTAGACCCTTTGGTGTCAGATTTTGGGTGCATACAATGACGATCTTTCATTACTTCAGCAAATAAGATGGTGAAATATCACTGGCACTATATCATGTCTACGCCTAGAGTACAATGCCAAAGTATTATAGACCATGCCAAACAAGAGCGTTTTTTTAGGGCACTGGGTGCGCCAATGTTTTTAGTTTGATTTGTATCCATTTGCCCATATGTTGCATACTGCAACGTGGGTTCAGAATGAAATAAATGAAATGAAATGAAATTTATAAAAGGACACTATCGAAGTATAAACTCTACATACTAAATTACATCATGTTCCACGATTTCTTTTCCTTTTTATTTGTCATCAGTGTTCATTACTATTCCAGGACAACAATTTCGTAATAACATAGTTGTTAGTACTCTAGTAACTGCTCTGTGACGAGGAACTAAAGACTGTTCCACGTTCAAGGAAAAAACCATGTCTGCGATCCATGGATATATTTTAAAAAATCCAAGATCAACCCTCAAACATGGGAAAAACCGATCGACCTGGGGCACTTGTGTCTCAACAGGGATCTGAAGAAGAGCTGAAGACTACAAATGAGCTCCAGACATCGCAGAAAACAAAACGACAAGGAAATGGTCAACAAGTTTTTCTCCCATGCAAGTACTGCAACAGACCATGGTTTTCAAATATTGATAGGATCAGTCATGAAAGGCACTACAGGAACAGTGGAGGAAAGTAAACCAGAATCCTTGCCATTATTGCGCAAATGTAAGACACAGACCACTTGCAATGAGTCTTGGCAGACCCACAATAATAACATACGAGTTATCCTTTGGATAAACAGTGAAAAATAAAACTGTTCTTATTGAACTTCTGTTAACATCTAAATTCAGCTCTTTTTTTTTGTCCTCGCGCTTGTGTTGTGTTTTTATTCATCACTCCTTACTCTGGTGGAAANGGGGGGGGGGGGGAGAAGCAGGTGGGCCTTACTCCAGAAAGATTCCTCCTGGGTCTTAAATTGGTGACATAGATTCAGGTTTAACCTACATACACTTCAAAATACACTTTCTTCAAACACAATAAATGCTATAAAGTATTAAGAAGTCTAGATCACCGCCAAAGTTCTTGATAAGACTGTAAGAGGTTGTAAAGATATAAAATAAAAACGTTCTTTGAAAGAGCCAAACAAATAATGGACATTTTCCAACTTGAAGACTTGAGGAGTAGATCCGACAGATGGCAGACGGTTGGAAGAGGTGAAGAAGGACAAGAGGAGGAAGGAGAAGTGTTTTGCACTCCAGCTAAACATTATCTGACGCAACAAAAAAAAAGTTAACTCCCCCTATTCCAGCGTTCATACTTCCCTCCTTTCATGACGTCATAAGGGTACGCGCCGTAGACACTGGGATTCGAGCATTATTTCCGCCTTGGACACTCCAAACCATCCAGCGTCATCCGCCTTTCATCGCGCGTCCCTGCTGCACCTTAATCTTGCTCCTACTTTAATGTTTGTTGTTTTTTTTTTCCTTTGCTCCACACTTCAATGCTTTTCTCTTCGTTCCACAGTAAGAAGCGAGCATATTTACATTTCCCATGACGTCATCATTTTCTACGCCCGAATACCCACCTTTCCTTGCACCGGGATGAAGTCTACAGGCCTGTCTTTGGGAATAAGTTTATTTCGCCTCAATCTTTTTAACCCAATTTCCAACTGTCTCTCACTGTTCATTTATGTCTGTTGCTGCGGTATTTCTAGTGATAAAATCGACGGCTGAGCGCAAGAAGTGACTATCTCCACCTTTGGTCAAATTGGAGTTTTCGACATAGGTTGGGTTATTTTTAGCCGCTTTTTCACTGGTATNCTGTGCCATTTCTCTTAATGCTGTTCTTGTTACTTTGGCCTTTTTTATTGTCCCCTGAGGTGCAAGCTTATATATGGCAACTCTTTTAACATCAGCGAAATTTATTCCTTTTGTATGTCTAACAAGTCGTAAAATCGTATTCTCCGTGTTTTCCCGTAGGAATGAAATAAGAGGTACAAATTATCGCTAGCGTACTGGTCTTACTAAAATCTCGAGGGAAAGTATTTTCTCATTGAAGGGAAGATCTTTTTCAGGCTTTCCAATTTTCTGTGCAACTATTAGGATCAACCAGAGTCAGAGATGTCGTGCTCGCCTGCCATAAAATCAGACTGTCAGCAAGTTGAGGGCACAATGGATGCTGGTTTGCCTGGACAAAACCAAAAGAAAGAAAAAGTCCAGTTACGAAGATGAAATTACAGCACAGAGTGTCCGACTGGGTGCCTGAACAATAGCTATGATCACTGACTTAAAATGCCGAATTAACTCTGAAGCCAAGTGAACTTCAACGATGTCAGTATAACTGCTCAAGAAATGAAAGGTCCTGATAGTGATTTCATTATAGTGACATGCTGCAATTATTGCAATCACTGTCTTTAGAATATGGACTCTAAAAAACTTATGTCGGCTCCTGGATTCTAACTTTCCATGGCTATTAAGCCCTACACCAATTTGTATGCAATTTTACACTAAAACTATTTTGCACCAGAACTATTTTATTAAAAAATCAAGATCATGACAATTCTGGACTTAACAAAGGCATGATTTGAAAACTGATCCAACTGAACGAGTATCACAGAAAACCGTGTCTGCTCACCCTTGCCAAAACTAAAAGACAACAATAAACATGCCTTTTTTTAAAACAAGTTTCTAGACTAAACAACCTAACACTGACACTATTTTCCACTATATTACTTAAGAAATTGTTCTTTGAGAATCTCTACGTATCGGTCTTTTCGATACTCAGCAATTTCGATGTTGATATTTTCGATGTTAGTGGCGACAGTTTATTTGAGCTAGATTGCCTGCCCAGTAACAAAATAATATTGAACGTTTCGAAATGCCTGTCCTGTGCTGAAAATGGATACATTCGGAATTTAAAGCATAAGGACTGAATATTACAGTATCTAAATATTTCTGCATCGGCCTCCATTATTCGCTTTGAACATCCGTCAACAAACCGACCTGAGATTTACATGACTCAAGCAGATAACAGCATGTTTGCGACGGAATATTTGTACAATATTATATCTGTATATAAAGACTGGCTGCTCATGAATATGACATTTTAAAAAAAATTATTCGCTGTGCACTGAAACTTCAGTGTTTAGTCTCATACAACGGTGGATCAAAATGAAGGGGCATTCTGTTATGAGTCCATCCACCATCCCCACCCAACAGCAGCGATAGATCCGATGGGAAATGAGCTACTCATTCTAGAGGAAGTGGACGGAAATGGGGGCAGATGGTGGGACCCACCCCCGGAGATTTCTTACAGCCGCCACTGACGACACCGTTTCATATTCTTTAATGCTACCCAGTGCTCTGAATCGGAATTATGCATGTCGACGTATGAAAGCATGTCAGTCTGGACAAATACAATCTGAAATCAATAGATCTGTTGAGATAATTTTGTTGCCACAAACTACATTAATTAGATTCGGGGTCATATTTGGGAGCTGTCATACACGCAAGGCCGTAACGTCGGGAGGCCTGGGCTAGACAGGAAGTCCTCAGCTCCTCAGAACCTGAGTATGGCTAGATTCCTAAATCTTTTAAATTCAAATAATGATAAAGAACTAAAAAACATAGCAATAGGTTTCTATCATATTTTAAGAGAATACGAACAGTTTAAGTGACACAAGTGTTCGTTCTTTCTGGCAGAGAGGTGGGGAGGGTGTTAATTTACTGTTACATATAAGTGTCTGTTCAAATGCGATGTTGTGGAGGTTATAACTGTTTTATTAGATGGGGAGAGTGAGTGAGCGAGAGAGAGAGAGTGTGAGTAAGATAATGAAAGAGAAAGTTAGTGGGAGAGTGAAACAGAGAGAAAGAGAAAGAAATAAGATATGTAAATGATAAATTTAATTTAGTAGCAGTTATGTGTATATATATATTTTTTTGCTTCCTTTTCATTTGTTCCTTTGTATTGATGTAACATTGCATTGTATGTGGTTGGCTTATGCCTAGATAAATAAATTTGAAACGCATGCTTTACATCAGGGCGCTATTTTCCCGAATTTCACTAGCAAAATAATGCGTGAAAACTTCGCAAAGCGCTAACCTACGGTACCAACGACTGCTACGGTGAAGAAAACTGGTATAAAAAAGTCTATTCTTGAAAATATGAAAGAGATCCAGGCAGTATCCACGGCCATTTGTAAGCGGGGTTTGCCATTCGACAAAAATGATAGGAAGGCGCAGTTTTAAATTCTAGAAAATACAGACTCGGAATATGCGAGTTTTTCGAGTACACCAAGTTTCCGTTTGTGTAATTACGCGAAGACTTGCGAAAAATGATACTTGGTGAAGCCTCTAAACCCACCATTGGTTGGCTAATGGAATAATCCAACTTCCTGTCCTCATTTTATGCTATCATAGCGTTTCCGAACGAAGTATTATGGGAATGGCACTGAAGTCGTAAAAGTTAACTGCACTGAAGGCGCAAATCTGCATAGACCGAGCAACGGCAGTTATCAGCACTCATCTCCTTCGGATCAATAGTCTGACGTAAAAGAAAATCTTCACGGTATCGGGGAAACCCGATCTCGTTTTAACGGTGCACGGGGTCGGGAGAAAGAACGGTTTTCTCATTCCAGAGTGCGAGATAGCTTTCCAGATTTGGCTAGTTAAGTATCGACGGAGGCAAAGGATATTTCTGGAAATTTATAGTTTAAGATCCAAATTTAGAGGCCCAAGATAAAATACCTATTTAGTGATACCTAAACCTTCCAAAAAAGGAAGATTGGATCATGTCTTGAACTTCCTGTTCCCATACAAAGAATTTTATGATTCATTCAATATTGAGGTTAATCCTTTTTTCCTGTGGGTGCATATAACTTCTGAACTTTTATCCTTTGTCTAAAGTCATTTGGTTCTAGCTCATCTCCGGGAATATATACATAAATATATCTCACTAATAGAGATAAAGATGCTTCATATTTATGTTTAGCTTGCCATCATCATATATTGTAAAATCTACATTGAGAGCGGATGCCCAGTTCTGAAAACCAAGGTTGTTCTTGTTCGAACAGTTTGATATATTCTAGAACTATCATCAGCCAGGATGAACGCTTTCAGCTTTACTATCAATAACATTCAAATAACGATCACTGTTGGTTGTTTTTTTTAACTTGATAATTCTAATGGCATTCTAGAAGAACCGAAATTCATATTTTATTCTAAAGATGAGAATTATTTTCTCCTGTTTCAAGTTTACCTTTATTTGAAAATGACGCTAGCTCGCAACGGTGTAAAACGAAAAAACACGTGCACAATAAAAATGCGAACGGAAAAGATCCGGTAATTCTGCCACCTTGAAGACAAAAGTCAACAATATATTACAAAACTTACTTAAATTTATATTACCAATCAAAATCAAAGAACATGCAAAGTTCACATTATTGGCGTGGAAAATGCAGAAGTTGATCACCGCTGCATGTTTTCATCAGAAGCTTGACACACAAAAATGAAATAAATTATTGTTAAACTTTTTGATGCACCCGGCCTGCAATATGCGACAAAAGTGTTAACCATCCGCGTGGTAGCTCGATTTTTATGTCCCTTTTCAGCATAGTTATGGCTCTGTTAAAGATGAGGACTTGACCTACTTTCAAATACTCCCCCCCCCCCNCTCCCCCCCCCCCTTTCCCGAAGATAAATGTGTCTTAACAAGATTAACAAGTTTCTTTAACTTAAACCCAAACCACAACTGTGGTACGTGGGCGATCCACAAAGAATACACAGCTTTCAACACCGCAAAAAATAGCCAAGCAAAAATCTGCCACAAGCAAGACTCGAACTCAAGACCTTTCGAACCAAGAGGTAAGTTCAGGCCTCTCAGTAACAAATGGAAAATGAAGGAAAGCTCTACCTCTTGGCCACTTTGCCTTCAGCTAGTCATCCCTGTATATTCACCTAAAGTTTGAGACTTTCAAGGGAATGAATCTTTTTCATATCCTCTACGTTATGGCAAACAGTCTGACCATAATGTCCCTTTACACATCTCTACTGACTATGTCGAAGCATGTCTCGGTTTTTAATAAATCTGACATTTTACACCCTCAGACACGACAATGCTTCCTTGCCATTAACCTTGACTGGCAAAAAATATCAAAAAACCATTTTTTTTTCTTTTTGACAAAAAAATTAAAGAGTGGCTTATTTGTCCTAGAAGTCTAACCTTGTTTCGCAAACAATGACGCACGCGTCCATCGTTGTACGCCGGATCTCGTTAAGCGCCCGGAAGTGCACAGGACAGAGTCATCGCACTCGTATGCACGAGGTCTATCCAGACACATTATACCGTCCTCTCTGCTATAAAAGGTGATCTCCATTGTTGGACTTAAAGCCCAAGTTTATCCCTCAAGATTTGTCTCTCACGTGGAGAATCTGGTACGGGTTTGTGAAATTATCGACGTCGTCTTCGGATCTCAGAAATTGCGTCACAGGGCATGACATGACATGACATCCACTTCCTCTTTTACTTGCAAGCCAATCGTCTTTGCAGGCTGCAAGCTTGACTTCGGTCAATGCAGACTCCAAGATGTCATCGAAAATTCGACCCAGAATCTGAGAGGTGGGTGTATGCTGTAAATAGCAACGAAGTGGCCGCTCAGTGACAATGAGGGAAAGCACAGTATATATGTGTGGGTGTGTGGAGATGTGGCTTAACTCACTTTCTTTCCTCTTCCCTACCCCCCTTCTCTTATCCCTTTTACGTAAGATGAGTTTTACACCTATCAAGGCTACAATAATTACAGTCATTGCATTAGCTGATAAAGCTGAGCCTAGGTAGGAAATGAAATCTCGGTCAAACTACCTTGTCTATTGACACATTTGTGTCATCACATGGCACAGTGTAACAAAGTGAAAACGAAATAGCGTGTGGATCTCCACACAGAAAAAAAAACAAACAACTCAATAAACAACACTGACTGACACAACAACGACAACAACAACAACAACAACAACGACAACAACAACGACCTACTTCTCGGCAATTTCGAAAGCACCAGTCTGAAACAATCAATAGTGCTCGTAGAATATTGCATTTGGCTTTGGATTTCTTACTGGTGTCAACGAAAACATGCTTCAGACCATGTTTATGAAAAGCAAGACCTGTATGTCATTTCAAAACATTGCTGCAGCAGGTGACTGTTCCCAGTCGGTCCAAAAACATGCCAATGCTCGCTCATATCAACCTTGACATAAATGTTGCATACTACACACTTGTACTACTCTCTCCCCACCCCAAATACCTCTCTCCCAC
This sequence comes from Ellobium chinense, assembly GCA_033807755.1. NCBI lineage: Eukaryota > Metazoa > Mollusca > Gastropoda > Ellobiida > Ellobiidae > Ellobium > Ellobium chinense. The sequence goes on along the minus strand of JAWQUT010000134.1, from coordinate 78,962 downwards.
ACCTTTTTTCTCCAAGCTATGATCGGTGCCTAAAAATTGAAAGAGCATTCTTTCCTGAGTTACAAAGAAAAAAGTGGTGCCCGCGATGTCGTTAATGACGTTTAACTGTTTCTGCCAGCTGTTGTCAAAGATGCTGTCTTCTAATGTCAACTTTGTTCAGTTGCATTCCGCCTGATAGCAACAGCAATCCTTTATTCACAACATCTTAAGATATCAGGATACTTTTTTAAAAAGTTATATTCCAGTCACTAGATGATTGCAAACCCTTTTAATCGCAACTATTCCAAAGTCCTGAGAAACTGCATTAAAACGGAATTGATTGTACATATATATTACACGGATATAAATAACGACTGCTCCGCAGGCTGGTTTCGTCTCCACTACAAATTACAAGGGAACGAACACCAAACCTGCCAGACTGTCATGTAATTCACCATTAGATCTATAATAGTATGCTAGATGCAACGCTGAACATTCTAAACTGTCTCATTACAAACGAGTTCCTAATTCAAACGAGAACTTTTAAGATAACATTCAAACACACGTTTTTGTCATAACCCCAGAGTGCAGAGTCCGTCCTCAAACGTTTTCCTTACTTATTGAGCCGCCTTTATTTGTCAGATTTTGAATGGCTCTATATAATAGCATGTACTGTTTCCCTTGGTGTTTCGTCCCACATTTTTACTGGCAGCCATAAGCGACCGATATTCTATGTCCATGGATGCGTTTTTGTTTCCTTCATATTCGTCTCGATAGTCTCAGACAGCCAGTGAGCGGAATCTAGACGCTTTGTGCATGTAGGTGGAGCTTAGATGTTAGTAAGATAGTGTGCAAGTTGGGATCTATGGGTTGCCAGACTTGCCTTGGCTTTTTGGACTTTTGGCTTTTTTGAAAACCCTTGGCTCCCAAATAATTGACTGGCTCTTTGGTTCCTTTTTGGCGCCAACAGACTCAAACTTGACTTTCCTATACAAAGAGTACTTGCATGCCTCTCTTACTTTGCAGACATGGTTTGGCTTTTGTTAAGGGGGGAGGGNGAGATTTGGCTCCGCTTGAAGAAAAAGTCAGGTAATCTTAATCGGAAGCTCACACATAATGGCGGCATTCATTTGTGGTTTCAGTTTGCCGTTGGCACAAATTAACTTCCTGTTAAATGCGATCTTCAAGGGACCCTCCGTGTGTCGGAAGAGGCTGTAGCAAGAATCAACGATAATCTTAATGCTAATGAATAAGACAGAGATATGAGTAAAGCAAAGGCCCCTCACAAGGCAGTGCATGTCTCTTGTCGCTTCCGCATTAGTCTAAGCCATCTTGGCTTGCCTATTGATAACAACTTCCGTTGTCCGAGAGACTGATTGTTTGAGTTTGTGTTTTACGGCGTGTCGGCACGATTACGGCTATATTACGCCCTGTCCGAGAGACAGCCCCTTGTATTTAAAGTAGGAACAGAGAAGACCAAACAAATGCAACCCATGTTTCTGTTATAGTATGAATTTAGGGTGTCCTAGCATGCATAGGTCTGCTCACTTCTCCCTTTATGACGGAATGAGGAGGCAGTTCCAGAACTCTCGTCGGAAATCAGAGGACAATATCTAGATACCCTCCCATCTAGTGTTTGGTTTAAGGTTAAAGACACAATTAGGGTAAGGTTAGCGGAGAAAAAGCACATCTGAGACTATCACTAGGGGCTAGTTCTTTCTTAATCTTTCCCCTAACCCTTAACAAACACTAAATGGGGTAGCACCTGAATACTGCGCGGGTAAATCTGCCTCTAACCCTAGACCAAACACTATGTAGGACTCTCCCTGTACAGGGTGAATTATTTGCTCCCCCCTCCTCACCTGTACATCCCCTCCCAACCCACCCACCACGCAGTACAGAGGCGAGAAGCACGTGTACTCGAATATCAAGTTACAAAACATTGCAGGAGATAACGCTATCCTTGAGCCGGTACAGTCGAGTTGAATACTAAACAATATCTACTGTGTAAGTGGTTCTTTTCGCGAGAATTCGGATATGGCTTTTCGCTAGGATCAAATTTCATCGAGCCTCTCACGATGGTTTTTCACACACCGGTGTAAGAACATAATTGTAATGTGACATTTCAGGACTGCCGATTAAACACATTCCGCAGTTCTGTTTCATTTTCATAGAGAAATGTACTATAATCGATAACGGCCTCACAGCGAGGGGTCAACTAGAAATGACAGCATTTGTGTTTTCCTTGAGGGCAACTGCCTCCTATACAAATTCTTTACAAGTACTAGCCCTTTGAAATGTTTGCACGGGAAGTGATTGTTTTATGAGAGAAACCTAACTAGCCAAATTCGCAAAAATTAGATCCTAGCGATAACATAATTTGACGATACGTGATTAAGACGAATGTCTGTCCTCGACCACCCAAGGAGACGGAAGAATCACTTGGTGATGGTCGGCATCCTCATAATTTGCTCATGGTGAAACAATATTTGGAATCATGATCCAAGAGTAGCCTAGCCACTTTTGATTGTCAGGAAGTCGAAAAACCGAATCACTAATTGCTAAACGGGCTATTTTCTCTTAAGAGCTTCCGTTGCCTCGTTTACCGAATAAGAGAGCTTCCTATACGATCATCGTCAAACAGTTTGAACCTAGCACAGCAAATGACAATAGCAACAGTAGCAATAACAGCAACGATAACGATAACGATAACGACAACGACATTAACAACACAACGACATTAACAACGACAACGACATTAACAACGACAACGACAACAACAATTACAGCAATAAGGTAGTCCAAATGGCTCCCAAAGCCCAGTACAGATTTATGTAAGTTCAAGTTGTAAATAACTTGTGAGCGCATTAAAATAATAATATTATATCAAACAAACAAACAACGACGACAACAACATTTTTTTTAAAAATCCAGATCGCTCACGTGTGGAGTCATGTTAGAAGTCAATAAGAGGCCAATAACCTGTCGGCCCTTCGTGGCTGAATAATTATGTAAACACGACCTGCTATCCGCATATATCATATCTAGTTGTTTATATGTATGTTGCTTTTAACATTAATTCTTAAAAGTACTGTAGAATATTATTATGGTAGAGCAGTGTTAAATGACCCGCTGGAATTGATCAGCCCTGATGAATATATTAACTGGTTTAGGTCTCCTCTTACAAAATGGCTTTTGTGCAATCTAAACAGTTTCAAGAACATTGACTCTGCAGTGTGGATTTTTAACATAACCCAAACAAAACAAAAAAAAATGTCAACTGTTTGTCGATAATCATCTTATTAAATTGGGGAGGGAAGGGGGATTTCACTAACATGCTGACCTAGGGGACGATTTTATTTTTTTTCCTGAAGAGTAAATACAATAACAAATAGAAGGGAATATAATCATGCAACATTAGTGTCGTCTCCACTGTAAGAAAATACTGAGAGGGTAGGCAGCATGGTCGTATGGTTTGTGTGTCGTGCTCAGAAACTGAAGGCTGTCAAGCCTAAAATTTGTGTGTTCGACTCTTGGGTCGGGCGGTTTACGTTATGGTGTCCTTGGGAAAGAAGCTCCACTTCCCTTCCCCCACGCGACAAAGGGGTCAATGAGTACCCGGCTGAGGGTTGGGTTGGGGGTGGAGGTGGAGAGGGAGGAGGGGAGAGGGTGGAGTTGGGAGAGGGGATAACAGGGCGCGGCACCGCGGACGACCAGCAGTGACTATGTTATGTCTGTCATTTATAATACATGTATTATGTACTTACATGTATGATGTGACTGTTCTGTATTTGTATTATGAATGAGATTATACCACTGCATGGCATTGTAACACCTCATTTTCCTATGGGGTCACTAATAGTTATATTTTCAATGTTGTTGTTATTTGCACATTAAAGTCTGTGAATAGCATGGACATCATAACTGGCAGTGATTCAACTATAAATATGTTTTGGTGTCATAACTCCCCGTGTATAAATTCGGAAAAGTCGCTGCACGTTTCAAACACCTCCAGTCTGGTGCGCATTCAGTGCGCTCAAAACCGTTGCATGCTGCAAACATAGGCATTTTATTTCCAGATTCTCTTCCTTGACGCTACGCCACTACCCACACTGTGACGCACCGGATGAGACGTCCTAATTACAGCACGTGACTCAAACAAGGAAGACATGTTTAGACTCCATATATTCATTTTCTTTACAGCAGTTTTACTTTTTGTATGAGGACGGCAACAGAGTTTCCGGTAAAGATTTTAATTGGCAGTTCTTGTTCCTTATTCTCACTTTATCGTGTAAAATGAATTTTACAGATGACTATCCATACGGAGATCTAGTCCATGTTAAGCATAGGAAATCAGCATGTATGTTTCAAAGGATAGATAGACTGTTTCACTCTTTTAACACAAGAGTGAGCGAGTGGGTAGATGAAAGGGTGTAACTTCATCCTAGATCAGTCCCTGCGGCATGATCTAGGATGAAGTTACACATGGTCTAACAAAATGTTGTTAGTCTATCCAACATATTAAGTACAAAGCAACCCGGGAAATCATCTAGATATGCTTGTATCTTTCATTTGAGAGCCGTACAGTATAAGGATCAGTTCATCTAAAGAGCTGCTTTAAAAAAACAACCCGTATATCCACTTCAAAATAGTGTGATATACGGTCTTCTAAATTAACACCGAGTTGTGTTATCATAATGATAATTTAATATCAATCATATTTATAAGGCCGTCACCAATGCCGAGCGTGCCCAAGGTTTGTTAATAAAATTCATCCAGAAATTCAATTAAGTTATTTACATAATATATTATTTCAGTATTATCAGTATTTATTTCATAAAGACAAGCGAAATAGTCTGACTAACAATAAAGATGAAAAAGATAACACAGGAAAAGAGAGGCCCACGTTGCCCCGGTCATTGTCCTCAGACATGCAGCTTATAAATGTAGAGGAATAATGACAATGTATAATAACACTGTATCATAAAGGATACTTTCCAAATACAAATATCATTTATAAAGACATTAGTCAGTGGTCACGTGCAAGTAACCATCTAACCAAACAATAAATAAAAGCACTTCAAAATGAAAACAAAATAATATAAATTACTCTGGTCTAAATTTTACGTCCAGTGTACTTTAGATTTAATAGTAAAACACAGTCATGTACAACACTGTTATTCTACCTCTTTAGATCTTTGACACCTATTGTTTTTTCTTCTTTTGGCCCTATTAACATTTTGCGTTATTCTAAATATACCACTGTGATTTGGGGAAATTTCTTCCATGGAGGTTAAAGTACTTCTTTTGCCCGATCTTTTAACGGGAAGAAAAAGGGGGGTCAACGCCCAAAATTTTTCACAAATGTCTTTTGAAAAAGATCACCTCAAATTCTGATTTGGTCCCCAAATTTTCATTTGGCTGGTTTTGACCGCGTGCGAATACATAGGTCTACACATTTTATTTTTTTATCTAGAAGGCTCAAATTGTACCTGAAACTTTAAAATTGGATGCTTTATTTAGATCACAGGTCATTTTACACATTTCTACACCCTAACACTGGCTGGCAG
>JAWQUT010000134.1:59546-71960 GCA_033807755.1 Ellobium chinense | reverse complement strand
ATATACATATATATATATATATATATATATACATATACATATATATATACATATATATATATACATATACATATACATATACATATATATATATATATATATATATATATATATATATATAATGCGTGCTCACCTCAATCATAAAGGTCCGTAAAAGATCGGATTTGGAAATAAAAGTTCTTAGTTCCTAAGACCAAGTAAAACAAGCCTTCCAGAAAATGAAAATCATCTTGGCGACGAAAAAAAAAACTCTCTTAAAGTCAGAAAGGGAGTATTACAGTATTATATAAAACCAATTTTACTAATGGATGTGGAACCTGGACCATCAGCAAACAAATACATAAATCGTTAGGAGTCACAAAAATGTGGTTCCTAAGACGCAATGCTCAAAATATCATACATAAAAGGAGAAAAAAAGCGCAGGTATTGAAGGAAGCAACTGACATTACTTACAGATGTAAGAAGAGGGGCATTTAGTAATAACTGGACACAAAACAGTAAATGATGCAGAGGAAGACAAACGGATAAAATTCTGCTTGAAAGGGCTAAATGGATGGGCCACAAAACAACAGTGAAATCTTAAGGTGGACAGCAGACAGACATAAGCGGAGATCCGTGATTACCTACGCCAGTGGTCATGGTACTTCAAGAGCACTTAGTGTCCATGAGTTACTTAGGCTATATGGACTTACGGCCCTGTATTGCAGGAGGTGTTGTTGAACTCACTGACTGAAGGTGTACGCCAAATTATCACTCCTGCGTATCATGACTGGAAGGGTGGTGAAACCTTATGTACATACAGTTATGTCCATATTCAGGCGCAATTTTTTATTGTTATTGTAAGGACAGACATGGGTTGGGCCTCTGACCCATGCCTGCCCAATGAACAGAGGCGAATAAAAGAAGAAAAAAAAAGGTGTACGCCATTCTCGTTCATCTTTCTTTTGTAATGTTGAGTTGCTTTCCAACTTACATAAGCGCTAACATCAAAAGCGTCAGAACTTTTTGATAGACCTACCAGAATCTCGTATGAAAAATACATGACAGAAGGATCAAAATTTTGATCTAGAGTTTTGATAACGAAACCGATCATGCTGAATATCGCAAGTGAACCACCCCATACTCAAAAATATCGGGCGATAATGTTAAATGGACTACATAAGTGGAATTCAATTCACACTGATAACATATGCAAGAAAGCAAACATCATCCTAACTTTCTTGAAAAGGAACATCCACAGTTACTATAGTAAAGTTAAGGAATGTGTTACAAAACTTTTGTGAGGCCCACCTGGAATAATGTTACAGTGTCTGGGATCTCCATTACAGAACAAATTAGATGAATTGGAAAGCTGCAGTGGACATCTACACACTTTGTCAAAAGTTATTCTCTAACCGCTTTTACTTTTTTAAAAAAATGTTTAATATTTTGAATGCTTGTGATAGGTATAGTAACTTGGACGCATGGTCGACTCGCCCAGATCAACTACGCCCCACGATATAAAGGGATAGTATCCAATTAAACTGAATTAATTACTCAAAACTGACGTACAGTATAAACGGAATGTTGAAATAACTGGTCTGGCCACCAGTCGAAAAGAGTAGGAACAAGAACAGTGAAGAAATCTTACACAAAGGTAGGTATAAAACTATTGCAACATCCCTATGAATCATCTATTGGCAAATACCAGAAAAAGCAGAAAAAGTAATATACAGCTCAACATTCCATGTCCAAGAATGAATATAAACTCTAACTTTCACACTTCTTATCAAAGCGTTATAAATCTGTGACGCACCTTCCCAGTAGAAATCCAAAACTATCATCTGCAAAATCTGTCAGCACTTAGATTAAGAACATTACACTATGTTGCAGCTACCATTCTTACTAACGTGAGAGTCTGTTCTATATATAGATATAAACCACAAGCAGTACCAAACTGCATTCCCTTAACATCTTTTTAAAAAAATAAGTTCCTTATTTAGATCACATTTTCACCCAGTATTTTAGCCTTAGAGGAAACAATGTTGAATCTTCTTGCGTAGCCAAGGAATCATCTGAACAGAAGTCCAACTAGGGAGAAGAAGAGGAACGATACTGTCTATCACTAATCCTGTCTTGTGAAGAAAATGACCCTGAACCCATATTGCCAAACACTTAATATCTCTTCAAGAATGAAGACTGAAACACATTCAAAAGAGAACCTAGAAGTGCCTTCTAAAAATGTTTGTTTTGAAACTTCCGCATTTCCAGTGCCTTCTAAAAATGTTTGTTTTCAAACTTCCGCATTTCCGATGACTTCCACAACATATTACATGCCCATTCGTCTTAATGAAATTTCAAAAAAATAATTCTGAAACAAACAGAACAGGCTCAATTTTGTCTCCATTTATCACTGCATGAATCAATGCCAAATTTTATCTGCGTCTTATTTTTGCAATAAACACGAATCTGATCTGCTTTGAGAATTTTTCGCCTCCATGAGAGAAGTAAGGGTCATTTCAACCTTGCAGATTTCCATCTTTACACCACTAGATCTATATTGCGTCTCTAGCTGTACGTAAGACTCACAGATTTTAGAATTAAAAAAAAAATCGTCTAGCCACTCAATGACCTGATGGTTCGTAAGTTTAAACGGGAACGTTATCATTTGAGTTACATTTATTTTACATTATTTTAGTCAGTTTTCCGCTGGCATTTGAGGTACCGAAAAACAACAACAAAATAATTCGGAGAATAACGTTTTACAAATACTGTTGCGTCTATTTGGAGCAGTCTACCGAAACACATGTAATGTGCACCTACAGTGAAAATTTTCAAGAAAATCTTTTAACACACATCTCTTTTCTAAACATTTTTACTTGTAGACCTCAGAATGTCCAGTGATAGATCTGTGATATCGACTATTTATTATTTCTTTGTATAACTGGTTTTATGTTTTTTCAAGTGAGTTTGATTATGTTGAAAGGTGTGTAGGTATGGAAGATGTGTGCTACATGTTTATTTAAGTCTACGCGTGTGTGTAAATGTGAAAATACAGTGCCTGTTTCAAAAATCACTTAGGGCCCATTGTGAGGAGTGAGCAGTATACACATGCTACTATTATTATTATTATCATTACTTTAATTATTATTATGATGATGATGATGATGATGCTTTATGAGAAAAGTCTGGGGTTCTTTTATCATGTTTCGAAAAGGGTAATGGGAGTGATACGTGTGTCCCGCGTCGTCAAAAGTGTCTTGCCTAGTTGACTAAATAGAGAAATTTACAACAAAAAAACACAAAGACTTATCACTCTCCGTTTTTGAGCTCTATGTTGACAAAAATTTAAGATTTTTTACTGAACGTATCCCATCTTTCCACATCTCCAAGAGCAGAGGATTAATGTTGTTCGTTCTCCATAACGCACAGACCTGTTATGTATTATTTTACCTTTAGATTAGTCTTCATGCCTGTGAAGCAGAATTTTCTGAATGCATTTTGCACATCATTCAACCAGTCTTTTTATAAAATGTCGCTTGATATACTTATCAGCAAGCTAGTGACGAATGGTACAATTCAGCATACCGTATTTGAAACACACAGTGCTCATATGAAGGTTCTGTCCTGAATCCGGTATATTAACCTTGTCTTTTTTAGAATAATTTTATTGAATCTCTGGCCTTCTGGCAAACAGATTACACCCCACTAGAGCTCAAAAATTATGCACGACACATACAAAAGAATTAACTAATTTACTACTGTGGAATCTCAATATTAAGCACTTTAATTAGTATACAGATCCATGTTTGTTATCAAGAAGTGTTTTCGTCAGGCCACGCGATCGCGCCACTCGCCCCTTGTATCTCAAAATCCCTCCCTAAAATTCATCGAACGCTCGCTGATGTCCACTACTTTTTTGCACGCTAATGTTAGCATCGCTTGAGCAAACCTAAACTCCCTCTAAAAATTTGCAGATCCCCCCTCAAATTTATGAGGGGGCTCGGATGCGGTTTGGGGGGNNGGGGGGGGGGGGGAAGGGGGGAGCATATTTTTACATGCACGGATTCATGATTATTCTTTCAAGTCACTTTTCAGTAACTCTGGATAATAGTAATAATACCACAGTAAGTATACTTCTCTTTCATCCATAAAGGCCTACAGCCATATTTTATTATTGGGGTCTAACTCTTATTACTGTGCTTCGAAAATGGCAGAAGTCAGACTTACGCCATTTTTGAATAAGGGTACCATGTTGTTTATGAAATCAAGGCATAGTCTAGCTCATGTTGACATGTTGCAAAATTAAAATGTACCAATATTTTCTCGCCAACACTGAAGTTGCGAAGACTCGTTCTTCTTTTGTTTGGAAAATGTTTTATCTGCGTTTTCTCAGAAGTCACATCCTCTTCTGAGCGGTGTGAGCACAGTAATACTTTAAAAAATGTAACCTAAATATGTTAAAAATATATTTTTGAAATTTATCATCTAATGTTTACTGGCCTAATCCAGATTTAGATCAATAGCAGCGGTCCCGATCGAGTGCCAAGCGAAAGTTGAAAGTGCGCAGAACTCTCCTGAGTTCTTTTTCAAAGTTCAAAATTATAGCCAACACATTACAAGTAGGCCTACAACTTACCTGATAGTTCAAAGTCCACAGCAGTGCACAGCAGGTCCTGAAAATAATGGTTATTTCACTGTATATCACAGACAATAGGGCCCAAACTCTTCAACACAGATCGATCCACAGAAATGCTACAAATCTTTTCAAACTATGAACCTCAAACTCTAACGCGCGCGGTCAACTTGTTGACGGTTCTCTTTCTGCGCATGCGCCCATGCGTTGTCGTCTGATGTCGAGCAGACTCGATCGGTCTCGGGGACTACGCGCGCGCGTGCGATGTTCATCGCTGCCCTCTCGTTCGTTAGTATTTTATGTAAGGCAGTATTCTTTGTTTGTTCCGGTAGAAATGACATGTCGATTTTTTTTCTTTTTTGGTGGAAGGGAGGGGGTAAGTTATTCTTGTCGTCGAACGAATTGAAATCACACACTATAAATCTGAGTTCTTGTCTTAGAGCCCTCATTATGCCATTCAGAAAATGCTTTTGTCTATTCCGCGTCATTTTCCAATGGCCCTCATAAATATAAGCTCTTGCTGGCTGTCTAATTTCACTGTTGATGGTGGGTTATTCCCTCTTCTCTACGAGGACACACGAGTGTTGCCAGGTTAGATTTTGTGAGGGAGCCAAACCAATCTTGAAAATGCGCCATCGACATAAATATGAAACACGGTCTAAAATCAATCTCGAAGCGTACATTCAACATTCTCTTCGTCCAGGTTTCCTATTAAAAATACATACTGCTTTCATTTAGAAATGAGAAAATGTATAGAAATGTTATAGAAATTCATCCCTCTGAAAATAAACAAAAAGTAGCCACGGAGCCATGGTGGAAAAAAAGAAACAAAGTATTAGAGACCTTAGGAGTAGTCAGATTTGGCGCTCTAGGAGCCAGCCTGGCAACCACTGGAAGCAATAGTTTCTTACCTTGTTCTCCCCCTCCCCATACCCAACCCCAACCCCACCATCTATCCTCCACTCCGAAAAAAAACCCAAAAAAATCTATCCATCCAAGTCCATCACTCTTCCGAAGCATAGGCATTCTCTAAAAATCACCACAGACTCAAACTGTATACCTTTGTGCATGGATAAAGTATATTTATTATAACATCACTGTTGAGATATACCCATTAATGAGATCTGCCTGTCTAATAAAATGACAGAATAATGATTACTTTGTGCACTAAAAAGTCGTACTTAGTTACGCACTTAAAATTCGTACTTCATTACGAGGCATCAGTGTTTTTCCAGACCGCGTAATGGCGCGATTCACCTTTTAAAATTCAAAATTCCCCCACCTCCCCCAACCAGTCTAAAGATACATTGATTGTTCGTCCATCTTTTTCTTGTACTCCAAACTTCGCATTGTAATGAGAAAAACCTAAAATCCCCTCCAGAACTTTCCCAACCCCCCTTCCTCTCAAATTTATGACAAGGGGTCATATGTCCTGGAAAAAAAAAAGAAAACACTGAGCTATCATTATTACTGAGTAGTTCACAAAGTGGAACTTCGACCGATTATCATCTAAAGTTCGTGGTATCATCCGGTATTTGTGGTAGAGATTGCAGAAAGCCAGAGTAAAATACAATCATCAGTATGAGTGGGGGCTAATCCACCTATAAAAATAAGAATCTATTTAAATCTAGATGTAGACTAATACAAGTTTAACTTGTTTGAAATTATAATCCTTGAAAGATTTTCGCGTCTGGATTATATTACATAGGGTACAGAGTCCTTCTGGCAGACATTCAAATGCCCTACTTTATTTTGCAGCTGCTGCTGCTGCTGTCATTTTTCGAAGATGATCTATTGCTTGTTTCGTCTTCCATCTTTTAACGCTCTTGTGAAAGACACATTTAAATACTACGACTACTAAAAATAATAATGCGGTTCCTAAGTCTCGTACCCACACTGTTGTACGCTCACGCGACTTTATACTACTGTATGATTTCCCCAACAGGCCTGGTCATTCGAGAACTTTCTCAATGCCCTAATGAGCATACAGTAATGCTGCCATTCACAAGCGTTGATCACCAGCAATCTGACAATATTTTCCAATGCTTATAGCCAGGTACCTATTTCACAGACGGTTGGGCTAAAGAAAATGTGAATGAAATGCTGTCCGAAGGCACTTACAGTACGACCATGGTCAGGAACGAACCTCGACCTTTGGAGTCCAACGCCGTATCCATTCTGCCACGCGTCTCCACACTTTTGCTCCGCTCCTGTTCTCTACCCTACTTTCCTTTCCGTATCTTATTTCGATTAATCTGTGGTTTTCTTTGATGTTCCCAAAGGTCTTTTTGCTGCAGTTTTGCAATTCTAGCTCATTATCTACGATTCCGAAAATATACACTTGTGACATATTTTTCGAAGGGACAAATGTCTATATGTGTATGATAATGAAGAAAAGCTGTCGTTAGTAGTAGCAATTTATAATCACCATTACTATGGTAATGACGATGACGGTGGTGCTGCTGGTGGTGGTGGTGGTGGTGGTGGTGATTATGATGATGGTTGTGGTGGTGGTATGGATGAAGATGCTGCTGCTGCTGATGATGATGATTATGCTGATGGTGATGATGATTTTGATGATGATGATGACGACGACTTCCTGTTATCTGCCCCCCTGCGTAATCTATCTCCGCAAAAGCGAATTGAGACTGTAAAAGTACAAAATAAAAATTCAGCTATCCAAAACTCGTGCGTGTCTGAGGATACATGGAATGGGACTTGAATCTGAACCTCAAGACCTAGAAATGATGAGAATGTCGAGGCACAGAAGAAAGTTCAGCAATCCAAAATCCTGCCCGACGTACTAATGATACAACACGGGACGGAACTGGCATCTGTGGACAGGTTAATTAACTGCCTTATAAGAAAGGGAAAAGAGATGAGAATGTAAAAGGCTCAGAAGAAATTCAGTCATGCAAAAATCCTGTCCATCAAACTGATGATGTGGAACATGCGTTACCAGAATGAGAAATGAGAAGCTTGATATAACAGACTGTCAAATCCAAGACAAAAACCCAAGACCGATACAAAGAATGAAGATGAAAATGTGATGAGTAACAGAGGGGAAAGAGCCAGAAGCATCTTTTCATCTCTTGAAGAAGACAAAACAGATACAGTCATCAGCCTACTGAAAATAAGCTCAGCCTACCACAACACTGAACAAGCACTGGATATTACAGACATCAAGCCGGACATCATAGTATGCTACCACTGCTTATGGTTAACTTGGGGTCTAGATCAACATCTAGCCTGCAGGGCCTCATAACCGGAGGTGCCTTTTAGATTGTCCTATTAGCCATCTGTAGCTGTAGCTGAAGCCATGATAAAAATGTGTCCTGCTGATGCCATCATCAAGACAGAATAGGAAAAAGCCTTCACAGTTATAAAGCAAGAGATCAGTATACTCGTAAGTGGACATTTCAAATAATCATTGTTTGTTAACTCATCATATGACTTTGCTAAGCTTGAGGTAAGCTCAATAAATTATGCAGCTGTGTCTTTTTGTTTATGTAGTTGCCATGCGTAATCAATGTTGGACCACCCATATGTTACTATGTAATCTGCGTTCGAGTAAATAAACTGAACTGAACAAGTATAATCATCAACCCATATAAAAGCAGTTCAGCTGGCCTCAGCACATTATGACCTGGAAAAACAAGACATTCACCAAGGCAGCAAATCAACACTGCATTCTATAAATTCTTGACATTTACAATTTTTGGTGTCAGTCAGAATCTTGATGATAATGGTAGTGATCATAGTTCTTTTTTCAGTTTGTGCTTAGCCTGATGAAGAATAGGTTTTAGATCCGAAAATTCGTACATTTCATAACATCCTTGTGATTAGCGTATTTTAAATATTGAAGTAAATTTCTATATTCTTAACTTCGCTCGTTTGGACAGCATTTTTTTGTCTTTTTTTATTTTTGTTTCAAATAATGATGGCAATGATGATTTGACATCCATTTACCTTAATACGTCATCTTATCATTCATTTCGTTTTTAACCCGGTGAAGGATCACCTTTAGATCCCAAAATTCGTAATAAAGTCCTACAATGATAATCAGTGCATTTTAGATTTAGATATTAAAGTATATTTCTTAATTCTTCGCTAGTATGAGCAGAATGTTTTTAATCTGTGTTCCAAGTAGTGATGGTGAGGAAGATGATGGCGCTGATAGTTTTGATGATGGCGCTGATAGTGTTGGTGATTGTTATAATTGTGGTGCTGATAGTGTTGGTAGTAATAAAATGATGGTGATGATGAAGCTGGTGCTGACGATGATGGTGGATAATGGCGATATTAGTTGTGATGATGGTTACATTAAGGCTGCTGGTCATGTTGACGATGGTGATGGCGCTAATGATGTGGTGATAGTAGTGATATTGTGGTAACGATAATGGTGATGGTAGTAATGATGGTGGTGATGTAGCGCGGCGATGATGATGATGAAGATGGTGATGATGAAGGCGATGTGTGATGATGATGATGATCACTACGTCAGCGCTAATATCTTAGCAACTAGGCTTATTTGTCAATCTGTACTTTCATAGTGGACTGTATTTAGTTTATTCAGGACACGGTAGCCAAACTAAAAGTCTCCAATTAGAGGAGCTACATTGCCTAATCCTGGTGCCAAATCCCCATATAATGAGCTGATCACGACTTACATCGAACAGTTTAATGCGCGAACAAAGTCATACTGAAATCAGAAGAATTTCTCGGGGAAAGGTGAGACCAAAAGAGAGAGAAAGAGGAGGGAAGGAGATATAAGAGAGAGAGAGAGAGAGAGAGAGAGAGAGAGAGAGAGAGAGAGAGAGATCACGAAGCCGAGGATAAGGCGTATATGAAAGGGGTGAATTGATTTGGGACTCACAAGAGGAGGCAACTACGCGACCTGAATTCCACCGCAGGACTGCTACTTACGTCCCCTAGCGGAGTGCTCGGCCTTGTAAAGGGAAGTAATAAATGTAATTCCTGCAAAAAGAAATCGTAAGCACTGTTCGTAGGTAAAATGTGTGACTCCAAAACATGATTTGCTCATCAGATGCCGACGCTATTAAGAGATGCCACAAAAAAANAAAAAGCGGGGGTGGGGGGTGGGGGTGGGGAGAGGGTAGAACTAGCTGAGAATTGGAGGGAAGAGGTCCTTACTCTTTAGGAAATTGTGGAAGAGATTAAAGAGAAAGAAGGAGAGTAAGAGAGATAGAGAGATATCTCTGTTAACAGAAATCACAAACTTATTAAAATGACAAACTAAAAAATTGACTGGGAGATATCAACTTTGTTAAGGCAAAAACAACTTGATTCGAGATTATGTTTAACTTGCGCTGACGATATCTTCCCAATCGTGGGCAGTTTGACTGATATCGGCAAGAAACATCTTCTGTGTGTGCGGTTTTTTGTTGTTGTTTTTTTTTTTTNGGGGGTTCTTGTGTGTGGGAAAGCTTTGATCATCTACCGCCAAAGAATTATAATCATGGGTAAAAATCAATACTTTAACCTTAAGACAAATGCCAGAAGCTTATAGTCTATTTATGTGTTACCTGGCGAAAATTATCTGGAATAGTCTAGACTGTGAAATTCATCACTAATTGAGGAGCTCAGAAATTTAATGGCATTTACTGTTGGGGACTATCAATGTTTGCAGCTTCTTTTGATTTCTTTCTATTTGAGTCTTCGTCGCTCTGCTGTCTGAATGAGTTATTGCCACTGAATTTCACGTAACATTGATTTGCTGCAGTGTCACTGCATCCCTTCTCGGAGCATTGACATACCACTGTTTGGTGAGGTGTCCGAAATTCAGCAAGTTCAGAAAAAAACTTTTACCCGCTCTTCATTTGATAAACCCAAGTACGGTAACATTTGTAAATTTATTAAAGAAGGGAATTGTGATGAATTAGATACATTGGCAATTTTAGTTTACCTTGTGACAAAGGAATACAACAAAGAACGTTGAAAAAGTAACGGTCACTCTCTGGTCCAGTAATAATATGCTATCAAGAATATGATGAAAGTTAGAAGCTGATGTGGAGAATGAGCAAGAGTGAGAAAGACAGAACATGAACAAATGTGGGCGACAGAAGGGTAGAATATCGTAATGGTTATTGTAGGTGCATGTAAGGGTTTGAAAATTGTGATTTCAGATGTGTATATCTATTACCATTTGAAATGTTCCTGCCATGTGTATGTGGAAAATTATACAAACAATAAGTTCGGTTTTTTTTCCTTCATTAAACAGTTTTTTTCTTCTTCTTACGTTCACTATTCAGCAAGTTCGATATCAGTATGAAAATTCGAGCCCTGGAGTTTTGCTATCATCTCGATATCTTCGACGTAAGCGGTGAGGAGTTTTGATATCATTTGATGGAAGTTGTGACAGATTGCCCGTTCTTGCAATAGAATAGAAAACAGCGATGGGTATCGACAGGGGTGTCAGTGCCCACCCTATCCCAAGCATCAGAGAAGAAACAGAATCATCCCCTAAAAAGTATATGAAGGCCAAATATCGCGAATCCTGAACATCCAGGCATGAGCCCATCACTAATTTTGAGGTCAATGACATGTGTGTCACAAGGGGATAGGATTAGAAGGGTCAGAGAACCACAGAGGCTACTCATAGGCTGGCAAAGCTTCTTATCGCCTCCAGCAACCCCCCTCCCCTTCCCCCNCCCCCCCCGCCCGCTCTCTGCAGCCCCATAAGCAATCCTCCTTTCATTATTTAATTTCTTTTGGTTTACTTGGTTTCAGGATCAACATTCATGGCACATTGGGCAACCCCGTGTGTACTCCGTTCATCCCAGCAAATAGCGCGGCATTTGAAGCCGAAATGTTTTTTGTCAAGTACTGACGTTCTTTTCTTGCTGTCGACTTTGCCTGCCCGATCCTTTTTCCACCCTCCAGAGTCTGACAGTGCAGATGGTGCACATTCATACTTGACATGCAAAACGTAGCTCTGCCCTGTGGTTCTACTGTTGAGTCCTAAAAGCATCTCCTGCAGGTAGCTGATAACACTGCGCGTTTATCCGAGGGTCGTTCTTATCCCCTTGTTTTATTTCTTGTTTCTTATTTGACGACCTGGGATTCAGACATTATCGTCCAAGTCAGTAAACGAAAAGCATATAACTATCAGCTGGAACTTACAGATCTAGAGAACTTCCTGGTGTAACTGTTTAATGTCATAAATCTTCTCCAGTCGGATCCATCGAGTCGAGTATTTTGTCCCCACTTTGTCAACATGGTCCTTAAATGACACGCAGGGGTCTATCCATCTTGATGCCCAGATGATCAGTTTAGACCTCTTAGCCTATTCTGACGCATGAGTAGAGTCTTTCTGATAACGTTAATGTCCAGCAAGCACCCCAGTGTTGCTGCCTTTCTTGAATATCCAACCTAAACCAGGCAGAGATTGGAGACATAGCGAACGGAACCAAGCTGGTCAGCAAACTATATAGGATCCGCGACGACCTCCTGTGCATGGTCCTATTTGCCAGCTAGACTGGCCTGAGCTTTTAGCATGGTCAAACTTTGAACGTCGAAGAAGTAACTGCCTTTGTTGCGTTGAACATGGCTCTTGAACAGCCACACCACAACTCTTACTTTATTATGAGCGTATTCGGGCATGATGTTCCGCTACTTCTGTCCAATGTACCGTCTGAAATCCCACTCAAGTTATCTCATGTCCTAGTCTAGTCTTTGTTCCCATTTGATCTGCACAACAAAATGGATAGCAGGAGATTGGAGGTGAAGGAGGTGACACAGCATTCTTCTCACACCCACCCCACCCCCACCCGGCCCCC